>PVKU01006735.1:12144-98558 GCA_004027475.1 Anoura caudifer
TTTTTTTTTTTTTTTTTTTTTTTTTTTTTTTTTTTTTTTTTTTTTTTTTTTTTTTTTTTTTTTTTTTTTTTTTTTTTTTTTTTTTTTTTTTTTTTTTTTTTTTTTTTTTTTTTTTTTTTTTTTTTTTTTTTTTTTTTTTTTTTTTTTTTTTTTTTTTTTTTTTTTTTTTTTTTTTTTTTTGCATGTAGCTGTCCGGATCTCCCAACACCATTTATTGAAGTGGCTATATTTACTCTGTTTTATGCTTTTGCCCCCTTTGTCAAACATTAATTGACCACAATTCTTGGGTTTATTTCTGGACTCTCTATTCTGTTGCATTAATCTGTGTGTCTGTTCTTATGCCAGCTCTAGACTGTTTTAATTATAGTGGCCTCATAATATAGTTTCATATCAGGTATTGTGATCTCTTCTACTTTCTTCTTTCTCAAAATTGGTGTGATTGGTTGGTGTCATTAATGATTCCATATCAATTTTTGAAATGTTTGTTTATATCTCTAAAATACATCATTGGTATTTTAATAGGGTTTGAGTTGAATCTATGAATTGCTTTAGGTAGTATGGACATTTAATGATGTTAATGCTTCCAATCCATGAACATGGTATACACTTCCCTTTATTTGTGTCTTTCTTAATTTCTTTCTTCAGTGTTGTGTAGTTTTCTAAGTACAAGTCTTTCATCTCCTGATTAAGATTATTCCTAGGTACTTTATTTTTCTTCTTGCTCTAACAAATGGGGTATTTTCCTGATTTCAATTTCTGATATTTTATTCTTGATATACAAAAATGCCTGTGAATTTTGAATATTTACTTTGTGTCCAGCTGCTTTGTCACATTCACTTATTATTTCAAGTAGGCTTTCGGTGGAAGCTATAGGATTTTATTTGTACACTATCATGCCATCTGCAAACCATGACATATTTCCTCCTTTCCAATTTGGATGCCTTTTATTTCTTTTTCTTGACTTATTGCTGTATAGAACTTTCAATACTATGTTGAATAGAAGTGGTGAAAGCAGACATCTTTGTATTGTTCCTGATCTTAATGGGAAAGATTTTAGTTTTTTTTCTATTGAGTATAATGTTAGCTGTAGGTTTTCATATATGGCCTATTATGTTGAGGTATGCTCCCTGTATTTACACTTTACTCAGTGTAATTTATCAAAAATGAGTGCTGCACCTTACTAAATGCTCTTTCTGCATCAGTTGATATGATATCATGATTTTTGTCTTTCCTTTTGTTAATGTGATGTGTTACATTATTAATTTGCTAATATTGTACCATCCTTGCATCCCTGGCTTGAATACGACTTGTTGATGGTATGTGATCTTTTTCATGTACTGCTGGATATGGTTTGCCAATATTTTCTTGAGTATTTTAGTATCTATGAGTCATCAGCAATACTGGCCTATAGTTTTCTTTCTTTATTTGGGTCCTCTCTCTTTTTCTGTAGATGAGTCTGGATAAAGACATGTCAATTTGGTTTATCATTTTAAACAACCAGATCCTGGATTTATTGATTCTCAGAATTGTTCTTTTAGACTCCATTTCATTTAATTCTTCTCTGATGTTCATTATTTACTTCCTTTAACATGGTCTGGGCTTTGCTGTTTTTCCACCAGTTCTTGTACATGTAGAGGTTGTTTATTTGAAATATTTTTTCTTTTTTAAATAGCCCTGTATCACTATGAACTACCCTCCCAGGACTGCCTTCACTGTTCCCCATAAGTTTTGGACTATTGTGAGTTCATTTTCATTTGTTTCAAGAGACATTTTTATTTCTTCTTTGATCTCATTCTTGACTCATTCATTGTTTAATAGCATGCTATTCAATCCCCATGAGTTTGAGGGTTTTGAGTTGTTTCCCCCCCCCTTGGGGTTGGTTTCTACTTTCACCGCCTTGTGGTCAGAGAAAAATGTTTGATTTTCAAGCATTTGATTGACTTTCAAGGAATCTCAATAATATCTGAGATATGATTTTAGATTCCTTGAATTTGTTGAGGCTTGTTTTGTGTCCTATCACGTGGTTTATCTTGGAAAATGTTCCATGTGCATTTGAAAAGAATGTGTATTTTGCTTCTTTGGGATACAAGGCTCTCTATATATCAGTAAAATCAATTTCATCCAGGGCATTTTTCAATGCCACAATATCTTTGTTGATATTGGGTTTGGAAGATCTGTCCATTTTGACAGTGGGGCATTAAAATCCCCTACTATAATTGTGTTGCTGTCAATATCTTTCTTGAAGTCCTCCAAATTTTCTTCATGCATTTGGGTGCTCCAGTGTTAGGTGAATATATATTTATAATGTTTATGTCTTCTTGGTGGATTCTTTTCTTGAGTATTATGAAGTATCTCTTTATAGCCCTTTTTTTGAAGACTATTTTGTCTGATGTGAGTATTGCTACCCTGGCTTTTTTTCCTGTTTCTTTGCTTGGAAAATTTGTTTCCAGTCCTTCACTTTCAGTCTGTGTAGGTCTTTTGTCCTGAAGTGGGTCTCTTGTAGGCAGCATGTGTGTGGGTCACACTTTCTTATCCATTCAGCTATTCTATGCCTTTTGATTGGAGCATTTAATGCATTTACGTTCAAGGTTATTCTTGGTAGGTGCTTATTCATTACCATTTTCGTACCTGATTTCCTTTCTCTCTCTCTCTCTCTCCCTCCCTCCCTCCCTCCCTTCCTTTCCTTAAAGCAGCCCCTTTAGCATCTCTTGCATAGCTGGTTTAGGGGAGGTGTATTCTTTTAGACTTCTTTTGTCTGGGAAGCTCCTTGTCTGGCCTTCTATCTTAATTGAGAGCCTTTCTGGGTAAGTAGTCTTGATTGCAGGCCTCTCATTCGCATTACTTGGAATACTTGTTGCCATTCTTTTCTGGCTTGTAGCGTTTCTATTGAGAAGTCAGCTGCTAACCTTATCAGGGTTCCCTTGTATGTTTCTTCCTATTTCTCCTTGCTGCCTTTAAGATTCCCTCTTTGTCTTGGAATTTTGCCATTTTAATTATGATATGTCTTCAAGTGGGCCTCTTTGGGTTCCTCTTGATTGGGACTCTCTGTGTCTCCTGGATTTGTGTGACTTTTCCACTCATCAAATTAGGGAAGTTTTCCATCATTACTTTTTCAAACATGTTTTCTATCCCTTGCTCTTCTTCTTCCTTTTGTATCCTTATTATACGGATATTATTACATTTCATATTGTCTTGAATTTCTCTTAATCCCTTTTCATTGTTTCTGAGCCTGTTTTTCTTTTCTTTCTCTTTCTGTTTTTTTTTTTTTTTTCCTACTTTGTCCTCCAGCTCACTAATCTGATCTTCTGCTTCATGGAGCCTGCTTTTGATTCCTTCTACTGTGTTCTTCAGTTCAGCAATTATATTCTTCATTTCCTCTTGTCCTTTGTTGAAAGTTTCTATTTCCTTTTTCTTGTCAGTATAGTTTGCAGTGAGTTCATTGCAGTTTCCCTGTAGTTTCTGGTAGCTCATTGAGAGCTCATTGAGCTTCCTGATAACCATTGCTTTGAACTGGATATCTAAAAGTTGAGTTGCCTCTATTTCATTTAGCATTCTGTCTGAGGCTTTCTCCATTCCTTTCATTTGGGGATTGTTTCTTAGTCTTCCCATTGTTTGTGAGACTCTTCTTGTTATTTTCAGCTTTTTAAATTTATCTGTTCTGACTCCCTGGATTTTATGGGGTGAACTTCTGTGGTAGATTCATTGTGAACCTGTGAGATTCATTGTTGCCATCTTCTCAATCTCCCCAGCTCACTGATCTTGGGCTGTTGCTTATGTTGACTCTATGTTTGTCTTTAGGTTTTGATTGTTGTTGGGTTTTTCTTTAGTGGGTCCTTTCTTCCAGCTGATTGACTGGTCATTCTCTCCACCACCTCTTGCATTTTGCTGTGCTCATGTGGGCAGGTTGTGTCGAAGCTGGTTCTTCTGTGTGTAAAATGTTTTGAAGATTCTTTCTTGCTCTTGTTCAGTTGTTTGCTCTGGGTAATCTCTCCTCTATTTAGTTGTATTTGACAGAGAGGTTCTGGGTTGAGTTAGTGTAGCTTCCACTCCCTCCTTCACCTTCTTCCCTTATTATCTGTTGATGGTTCCTTTGCTGTTGGGTTTCCTCTTCCGCTGGGTATCCTGGTGTTCATAGCTTCTGCTTACTTTTTTTGTGATCATTTAGATGGGGAAGGAAAAATAGTTTAAGATAGTAAGAGTGTATTCTATGATATTTACAGTAGCAGACAGTACAGAAGGGATAAGAGGTACTTTGGATATGTATAGTGTTAACCATGGTATCCCTCCCAAGTAGCCACTTTTTAGAAAGGGTGGAAAGAAGGTAAGATTCTTGTTGGATAGGAAGGATTGTGAGTTGGATCTAGAAAGCAGTGAGCTTGGTTGAGGTCAGATTCTGAGGTAAGGTGAGAGTAAAGGATAGTAAATAGGTGTAGTGTGTGAAAGAATAGAGTTAACCACAACAGTAATAGAGTTCAGGAAACCATGAAGTGGGTTAAGATCTGGGAGGGGTGTTGTGAAGTATTAACAATTGTATGAGACAGCTATTATTTACAATAATAATGGAGCAACCATCATATGACAGAATCTATGAGATCTGGATAACAAAATAGGAAGTATAGGACCCTGAGTAGTGTGCTAATAGAACACATGCAAAGTGAAGGACAGTAAATTAGCAATACACTATCAAAGAGAGAACAGGGGAAACCCATCAAACAATACAATTTAACCAGCCAAGCAAAGAAGGCAAAACAGGAAAAAAAAAAAAAAACAAATACAAAACTACTATTAAAATAAAAGATATAAGATTAATGAAAAATAATAATGCAAATATTCAATAACTTTCAGGTTCTCTGTATGAAGTGAAATTTGTCTCACTGTCTCAGCTGCTGGGATGACCCCTCTTTGGGTACAAGTCTGGTCTTTTCACAGTTCCAGCTTTTTTTTTTTTTTTTTTTGGTCTCACTTGTGGGAATTATAAAAGAAGAAAAAGAGAAGGAAGGAAGAAGAGATAAAATTGGAAAGAAAGTAAGAAGGAATAAAACAAGAAAGAAGGAAAGATAGGTAAAAGGAGTTGAAAGATTACAAAATAATAAAAAATAAAAAATAAAGAATTACTTCTTTAAAAAATAAAAAAGAGAAGCCTCTTGCTGGCTTCAAACTGGCCAAATCGGTTTTGCTGGTCTTCCTGGGTGCAACAGGCTAAGGGGGGATTGGTTTTGCTTTTCTCCCTTCCTTATCTGCACTCAGCCTCCAGCCCATCTCCCCTGCAGCCTCTGGTCCCTGGGGTTCCACAGGTTCGGGAGCCCACTCTCTCCAGGGCTACCCAGGTACTTCTCCCTGGGGCTTTGAGTGTGGGATCCAGGCCTTCCGCAGGATGTACTCTCCCCAGGTTGCAGGGGTGGGCACTGGGCCAGGCCACTTCAGGTCTCTCAGGTTCACATGCACCCTCTTCCCAGGGCTATGGGAGTGTGCAGGACCATCCTCTTCACCTCAGGAGCCTTGCACAGCTGGGTGGGGAGGAGGCCAGAGTGGCTGCTGTGGGAGAATTCCCTAAACATTGTCTCTTTTTTCACTTTTTCTTCTTGAGAAATCCCCTCTATTCAAGCCTGACACTCCATACGAAGTTCTGGCCTCTCACACAGCCCAATTCTCCAACCAGACTGGGGACTATTGGGGTCAGGACCTGCCAGGCCCAACTCTCAACTCTCCTCAGCTAGTGTCCACAGACACTGTAGGTGCTCACAGCTCCTGTGTTTTGCTGCTTAGTCCTTATTCCCCTCCCTGTGACTTCAAGCAACCAGATCTCTCCCATTGCTGCTCAAACCTTGTTTGGCAGGTGAGGGAGCCACTGACCTAGCTCTCTTCCAAGAACCCTGTGGCAGACCCAGCAGGCACTGGCCCTAGCACTGCAGCCACCCTGGTCCCTGTGCTGGTCTCAGGGACCTTACTTTCCCAAAGCACTCTCCTTGCCATCTGGTTTTTCAATAGCCTCTACAATTTTTGGTCTCCTAAATTCATATATGCTGGGGTACCATTGGCTGTTTGCTCTGTTCCTCAGAAGATCAGCAAGATTTTTCTCTCATGTGTAGGGGGAAGTGGAATCCACTCCCTCCTACCTGGCAGTGATTTTTGGACTCTGTATCTTCCTCAATTTCTTTCTTCAGTGTTCAATAGTATTCCAAATAGAGGTCTTTTACCTCCTTGGCTAAATTTATTTTTAGAACTTTTTTGTTTGTTTGTTTGTTTTTGTTTCTGGAGGACATGTGATTTTTTTTCTTAGTTTCTCTTTCTGATAGTTCATTGTTGGTGTAAAAAATGCTATTGATTTCTGAATATTGACCTTGCTCCTGCTACTTTGCCAAATTCACATATTAGGTCTAGTAGGTTTTTGGTGTAGCTTATAAGATTGTGTATGTACACTATCATGTCATCTGAAAATAACTACTGTTTTACTTCCTCCTTTCCAATTTGTTTGCCTTTTACTTTTTCTTGTCTGATCACTGTTGCTACAACATCCAGTACTAAATTGAATAACAATGGTAAAATTAGACACCTTTGTCTTCCAACAATACATTAAAAATATCATACACATAATCAAGTGAGATTTATTCCAGGGATGCAAGATGGTACAATATTTACAAATCAATAAATATGACATATCACATAAACAAAACAAAAGGGAATAGTCACATGTTTAATAAATACATGCAGATAAAGCATTTGATAAAATCCAGCACCAATTAATGATAACAACACTGAGCCAAATGAGAATAGAAGGAGCATATCTCAACATAATAAAGGCCATATATGAAAAACCTACTGCCTCTTATCCTCATTTTTAAGTTGGGCAAAATAAACTAATGAGCAAAATAGAACCAGAAACATGGAAATAGGGAACAGACTGACAACTGCCCGAAGGAAAGCAGAGAGGGCAATAGTGGAAAGAAGGGGAAGGATTAGCCAAAGAGCATGTATGGATGACACATGGACACAGACAATGGTGTAGGGATTGACAGTGGGAGTAGGTGGTGAGCTGGGTGGAAGAGGGCAAAGGGGGAAAATTGGGAGAACTGTAATAGCATAAGCAAGAATAAAAAAAGGAAGTGAATTAAAATTTGTTCAGGAACAACTATAAAGGACACATGGACAAAACCAAGGGGGGATGGAATTGGGAGGGGAGTGGGGATGCCTGGGATGGGGAGGAGTGGAGAGGGGTAAATGCTGACAACTGTATGTGAACAACAATAAATAATTTAAAATTTTTCAGAAAGTTCTACATACATTAAAAATTACTGGGGAAAATACAGTACAAGTAAGCAAACATACAATAACTGCTGTAATCCCACATATCTGGAGAAAACTATATTTCCAAATATCCTTTAGATACTTTCTCTGCATATATTTACATATTTTGAAAACAAAAATGGGATTAAAAAACTTGGGCACATTTTTTTAACAGGAAAGTTAAGTATTTGCCCAAGTTCTCATGCCTAGTAAGTGGTAGAGCAAGGGTTCGCAATTCAGCATATATAACCATCCTCCTAACTCTGTACAGAAGTGTAAAGCCATAGCACAAAGGCATGAAAACAAGATTACATGTTATATATGACCAATGATAGTGAATAGCTTAGTTTCTGGAGTTTACAGGCAGGCAGGTATTGTGCAAAATAAGACTCAGCACAGAATGGGATCAGCTTAATGGACATTGACTATCAAGTTCAGGAACTGAGAATTCCTGTTTTACTAGATTCAAATGCTGTCTGCCAATATTGAAGTTGAACCAATTGTGGAATTATCAAGGTGGAGAATCTGAAAATCCTTATTTGAATCTGGGAATAAAGAAAGTATGAAGAGAGCCTGAGTGTCCCTTCATGCCCTGAGGTACAAACACATTCATCCAGCCTTATTCCTCTGCATTTAGTAAGGAGCACACATACCTCCTTGGTATTTATACACAAAAGCAGCTGGAAGGATGATTAATTTTAGCAGTGGAACACACTGTTGCAAACTACTGGACAACAGCTAATCAATTCATAATCCTAGGGGATTTTTTGGCTAAAAGAAGTTTTAATATAAAATTGCTTTTATATGAATTGTTATGTCAATTTAATGGATAAAGAAGACAAGATAATATAAATGGCCTTTGGCTACATATAGAATAATGACAGGAGATGATTTTCAAGGGTACCTCCCTCGGAAGCCCAGAAACTTCATACTGAATAATGCAACCAAGGATCCAGTACAACTGCTCAGTGGGATTAAGAGATAATAAGTGAAATGAAGATTGAAGATGTTATGTATTTTCTACCTTCTGTGTGCTACAACATATGTCATATGTTAGAGATGCATAATTCATCGCTTTCTTTCTTATTCCTTTGTGCTTCAAGTATCCCTTTTAAAAATTTAAACACAGGCTTTCCCTAGGAAGGATCATTGCTCAAGCTACTACCAATTTAAAAGAAACAGGAACCTAATTAACAGAACAAACAAAAAACATAATATAACTAAAGACACTGAAATTGAGAACAAGAGAGGAGAGGGATAGGAATTTCTAGGGAAAAGGGGACGGGTTTAGAGCAACAAATATGAAAGACACATAGACAAAAGCTAGGGGGGGTGGAAATGGGAGGGAGTGGGGGAGGGCTGGGGAGGTGGGCTGGGATAGGAGTAGAAGACAGAAAACAGTATAAGAACAACAATTAAAAGAAAATTTAAAAAAGAAAAAATGAAAGAGAAGAAATAGAAAAAAGAAACAAGGGAGAAGAGAAGGAGATCATGATAAATTGGGCCTATTGTATAGTTTTGGCAAAAGCTGACACTGAGCTTACATCTTCTTTGCAGAGTATTAGTTTGAGAACCAAAACTCAGGGAAAAAAAATAAAAACACATGATGTCTTTTGTGTTCTTTATCTCCAATGAGAATCTGCTATTTCCTCAAAAGTTTCCACTCAGGGAAGTTAAATTTTCTTAGGAGAAAATCAGCTGCTTACATGACAGGTGAATTGAGGCTTATGTGCTAGTACAGACATTGATATTTGGAAAAGGTCCCAAAAAACTTGGAGGAAATAATGATATGAGCATTTAAGAGCCTTTAAGTCATCTCTTGGCCCTCACAAATATAGTACCAGGATTGCCCTGATCTCTGCTCAATTACATGTAAGAGCCCACAGTCTTCGGTAGCTTGTGGGGTCAACAACCGGATCTTCGTTGACACAGATTGTCACCGAGGAAGAAATATGGACAGCTTGTGCTACTCACTAGCTTCTTCTGATGCTTCTCCCTCAAATAGTTTCTGATAGGCTGGGTGGCACAAGATTTCTTAATTGTATACATGGAAACATTATTCACTATTAAAGTCAGCTGCAGTAGTAGAAGGAACTCACAAATGCGGTAGTGTTTCAATTCCTTCTTCAATTAATGGAATCTGTTTGACAAAAAACTGTCTTGAAACTCCTATCTTTGGTTTGTCCACCAAAAACTGTGAACATGAAGTTCTCTCATTATGACATTGTGTTCACATTTCTATGGAGCATGATTCCTTTAAGATGTTCCATGAAAAAAAATAATAACAGTGTTCCTTAATGAACACTAATTAGGGTAACAAATACTGCATATCATTCCTTCATTAATTCAACAGATCTGTGTGAGGCCTCCTCACTTGTCATTCTAGGAGAAGATCCTTCTCTCAAGGAGCTTACAGTGCTGTGAAGAGCCACAAACAAGAAATGTGAGGTAAGTTTAGAGAGAAAATTGCTTCAAGATAGGAGAGTGGGTTATACTGGGCAAAGGAAAGAATGTGATGACAAGATCACAGACTAAACCCATTACCTTGCAAACACAGGGCTGCTGAGTTTAGCAGTCTTTCCACATTGGTTTTATCTTTCCCTTTGCCCTTGGCTTCACCCTAGACAGAGTGATAGTATTCTTTCCAGCTCTGGATCCAGCTTTTGTTGCAATATCTCTCCTTAACTCCAGGTCCCGTGATAGAAAGCCAGACCCTCCTGTCAACTCCCCTGCTTAGTTCCCTTGCTTTCTACTTTTTTTTTTTTTCTCAGAAGTTGAAGAAGAGTGAAGGTATTGTTTCTTATTTGCTTTAGTGAAGTGTGAAAAGTCTTAATTTGCTAAGTGGGTATTTCAGTTTTCTCCAGTCATGGGCCATATTGTCTAGCTGCCACATGTATTGGTGTTATACTTCTTAGCATAGAGATGGGAAAAATATATATGACCCTGTTAGCAACAGTTGCCTTATTACCCCTTATACTTAGAACAGAAATCTCACAAAATGCAGAGCCTCTGAACAAGCATAGCAATGGCAATGGAGGAGTCTGGTTTCCTGTGCATGTACTAATTTTTAAATATGCATAGTATCCTCATGAGTAATTAGTGCTCTAGATCAAGATGACCCTAGCCACATTTCCATTTACCTCTAGGTTGATACACATGTTTTTGACATTATTAGCTGATCATAGTTTATTTTCTAGTAAAAATTGGCCTAGTCATTGTAATTGCTACAGGAAAGCTGATGGTATAATTGTATGTATAAGGATTCTACTGTTCTAGGATGACTATTGAGAAGTTTAATCCAGAAACTTCCTGTAAATATTATGCTTATTTGTAAAGATTTTAATGAGAAAAGTCCCATGGTGAGTTGAGAAGCCTTAACCTTTTACTTTAAAATAGCTTTACCAATGCCCTTTCTTAATGCTTAAAACTTTTGAAATTTAGTAAACTTTATTTGTGCTTGAAGTATTGATGGAATGGTTTAAATGCAAAAAAAGCAATACACTGGTTCATCTAATTGGAGAATGATGAGGAAAAGTGAGAATTCATCAGCTTTGATGAGAGATCTGGAGGTAGACACCCAGGTGCACCATGAATAAGGGTGTACACCTGTGAGAAGCCGGATTTTCCTGTTTGAGATCCAGTACTGAGCATGAACAGTGCTGGTGCCTCCATTGGGAGAGGAATTGAGGACATTGCATGCAATCTTTTGCTGGCTACTCAGTAACTTCTTCTGTCAAGTCTGTCTATATTCCTTCATGGGAATCAACAGGGATGCATGTGATGTGTTAGGATAAAATTTTGTCACTATGTTTGAGACTTTTTATCTGATGAGATTTGTACCACAAATAACTTTGATATGGCCCTGGTCAGTGTGGTTCAGCTGGTTGGAGTATCATCTTGTAAACTGAAAGGTTCAGTTCTTGGTCAGGGCACATGTCCTACATTGCAGGTTCAGCCCCAATTGGGGCATGTATGTAAAGGAACTGGTTGATGTTTATCTCTTATATCAATATTTCCCTCCCTCTCTCTTCCCCATTCTTTCCCCCTCTCTAAAGTCAATAAGTATGTCCTTGGATGAAGATAAAAATTAAAAATCAAATAACCTTGATATGGATAAATTAATAATAAAGTGGCCAATATTAGGATTTCATATAGGATTCTATTTTATGAACCTGCCACACAATAACAACATTTCAGGAGATCAGAATGACAAGTTGGGCACAAGAATGCATGCATAATAATGTCTGTGTTAGGGATGAGATGGGAATAAGGAAGACTTAATACCACTGACGGGCATTTCTACTGACAGAGACAGAGGAAAATAAGTATGTTTTCAGTGATACTCTTTCATGACTCAAAAAGAGTAAAATCATACAGCTCCTAAGGGAAGGGAACTGGATATGTGTGCCTTACTCCATGGCTCAACTTTGACAGTCTTCCTCTAATGTTGCCCAAATCCTTGAATTTTCCCCTATTCTAGAGGTCATACCTGGCAAAGGAGGCAAGGTAGAGAGTGGCATGGATCAGCTACTCTCCTTGCCAAGTATAGGGATCAAACTAGAGAGTTTACACAGCTTCACTCTTACACAGCTATCAAGTTCCAGATGGTCTTCAAAGCTAATGAAATAACCACTGTTGTGTAATTACAGGTAGATATGCATACTGCACATGCACTGATAATAATGTAATATGCATCACACCATGAACAAGTTAGAAGAAATATCCAATAGTTTAACTCTCCTTTTTAACCCCCTAAAATCTATCATATTAGAATTTCTGTCAGAAACCTGTGCCTAGCACCTACCTGTCCCATACCTTTTTCACAAGTGCCTGTCTTAACTTCATTTTGGCACATATGTCTGAGCAGCAACTTAGAACATTAAGCCTGAGCGGGTTTATCATTTTTAGTTTTAACTCTGTGGTTTGCATGTTAATTACTCTCTGCTTTATTAAATATATCTTATTAAACAAGAAAAAATGTATTTCCAATTAGTTCTGAGCTTCTGGTCCTTTTTTAGCTCTAGTCTTCACTCTTATTTGGGGAGAGCCCTTTGAATGCCATTCAAAAATTTTAAGTAAAATTGACAAATACACACCTTGCGTGGGGCTTGAAGGTATTAATAAGTCACTGCTGCAGAATATACTCACACAGACATTTGTACACCATAATAGATATTGGAAACCTTCTAAATCTGTTAGACTATTGCCTGTATTCATGAAAATCTCTATGTGCAATCTCATTTGAGCACAATGTTTAATATAGATATACTATCTCCCTGGAGAATTTATTTGCACCATTTTCCTGATGAGGAAACCAAGATTTAGAAAAGTTATGTTCCTTTTCATCAATTATTCACTCAGTCATGTAAAACAGTGTGAGCAACTTTAAGATACTATTTGTAAAAAAATGTGGTTTGGGTTACAAAACACCATTTCAGCATACCTTTAAGAAATACTGCACTCCATGTACTTAACTAGACATTCCCATTTACAATAAGATGCAATGTTTATCCCCAAGGGAATTGCAGTCCAAGTGCCTAGCTGGAGACCCCTGAGAAAGTCAGCAGATGGTTAGGATTGGCACCCAGCACACCTCTTCCTTCCCTCCTACTCTACTGCTACCCTCACAACAGCTGTTTAGGCTACCATAGTTTGGCAGAATGCTAGTCTTGAAATAGAAATCTCCCTGAGCATACCTGATATTTCCTGTTAAGGTTACTGAAGCAAAATTTATTTTTACACCTGTTATTTCTTATTCAGACTGTAATTAAGCAAACTTATAATACCTTCCCTGTGGCACTGGGATGCATACAATCTCACTGCCAAATTCATCAGTGTGGGTTGATTCCATGTGTTATGTTTATTGAACGCAATGACTTGGTCTGGTGGCAGCTGGCCCAGCTCTCCAGTGGTAAGTCCAGTGATGGTGCTCTCATAGCCTCACAGTTTATGGCCTCTTTATTAGCTGCCTAATAAAGTAGTCAAAAATAATTGCCAACTTCATTGCGACCTTAAGTTCATCTGTTCACAAACATCAGTGTTCTTTAATATGAAGGAACAAATGACCAAGAAGAAGGAGCTGAGTATTGATTCTGGTTCCCTCCCTTCATTTACAGGCTTAGAATGATGAAGACCCCTGGAAGCCCCTCTCATGTTCTCCTTCACTTTGATAGGCATGTAAGAACTTCTCTGATATTAAAATTACTTTAACTATAGGGGAAGAAATGGGGTATGAAGACTAACTTCTATACCATATTCCTGAATAGGGACAAAGTCAATGAATAGCTTTGTCAAGAACAATATGCACGGTATTTTAAAATAATAATAATATTTATCTCATGATAACAGTTTGAGATCTGGGCCCAAATTCAGTATAACACTGATGAGGTAGGGGGACAGTAAAAACAAACTTTTCAAAAATAATGTGTATAATATGTTTCAGACTTAACTCTCTAATTCTCAGAGTCTCCTGGTAAAGTGGGGAATACCATATTGAGTGACCACACAATTTTAAAGTGTATTGCAAATGCAGAATGGTTAAATGTATGCGTGTGGGTGTGTGCTGAGGTGCTTCCTTTGGTGAGCAAGTTCACTAAAGCTTCCTAAAGATAAATGGAATGCAGTGAAGTATAATATGCAGAGGGCCTAGCAAGTGTCAGGTATGGAGGAGACTTGAAAAAATGGTAGGTATTATTGTACCACAATAATTATTTTATTGGTTTCAGAAGCCTGGCATATGGGGTAACAATGGAAGTGGAATAAAAGAATCACTGGACTTTAATCAGAATCTCTATAATCTAGTCCCAATTTGATAATTTATTGATTTATTACTTATCACTTAATTTCAACTCTTCAAAACTAAGTTCTTTTATCTCTAAAATAAATACAATATTGATTTATCATCTTACAAAGATATTATGCTCAAATGAATTAATGACCATTCTTTGCAGTCATTTTCTGCCCCCCACATTATCAAAAAATTACTGATTTAATTTCTACACCAGAGGTAGTTATTCCTCTTCTGAACTCATATACAGACTCATTCAAGGTGTACTCATTATGGCTGGCTTCTTTTGCACAACATAATGTTTTGTTGCAGGTATCAATAGTTTGTTATTATTTTTATTACTGAGTATTGCGTATTATTCCAATCTTCTAATATTCTGAGTTTGCTTTACACTTTTTCAAACTTGTTGACATATAAAATTAGATTTTAATTTTATACCTTTCTTCCTACATAAAAAAACATTCAAAGTAATATATTTTCTTCTAAAGATTGCTTTAAGTGTGTTCTACACATTTTGATATAGTGCTTTTATCACCATTCAATTCAAAGTATTTCCTAATTTCCAATGTGAGATCTTCTTTGACCTATAGTTAACTTCCAAATATTTGAGGGTTTTCTGAGTGACTTAATATTATCACTTCTTAATTTTATTGTGGTTAGAAACAAGTTATGTAGTTTCAATAAGACTTACTTTATCATGTAGAATGTACTGTCTCTTAGTGGATGTTCCATGTGCACAATGTGAAATCTACAGTGTAGTAACATAGTATATGAACAGTCGTTATGCTAATTCACTAATAGTGTTATTTACATTTTCTCTACTGTGATGATTTTTCCACTTATCCAGCCAATTACTGAAAGATGTAAAAAATAACTAAAATTGAGGATTTTTTCTCATTTTTGTTCCTATTATTTTTTGCTCCTTGTATTTTGAATCTTTAATGAAGTTGCATATATATTTATTTTTCTGTCTTCATGATCAATTGGCCCTTCATAATTTTGAAATGTTTCTTGCATATTGTAATATACTCTACTTTGTCTGATATTAATAGAACTGCAGGTTTATTATGCCTACTGTTGTTAAGTAATGTTTCCCATCTCTTTATTTTCAACCTATCAAAGATTTTGTTATTAAACAAATAAATATCATATAAAAGGCATATGAGCCTTTTTAAAATTCTAAACTAATGATTTTTGCCCTTTGTGGTTTTACTCAATTTTTTTAATATATATTTTATTGATTATGCTATTACAGTTGTCCCATTTTTCTTTCCCCTTTATGCCCCTCTGCCCCACACTCCCCCCTCTCACTAGCATTCCCTTACCTTAGTTCATGTCCATGGGCCCTATATATAAGTTCTAAGGATTCTCCATTTCCTATACTATTCTTAACCTCCTCCTGTCTATTTTGTACCTACCATTTATGCTTCTTATTCCCTGTAACTTTTCCCCCATTCTCTCCCCTCTCCCTCACCACTGATAACAATCCATATGATTTGCATTTTCATAATTCTGTTCCTGTTCTAGTTGATTGTTTAGTTATTTTTTTTTGAGGTTCGGTTGTTGATAGTTGTGTGTTTGTTGTCATTTTACTGTTCATATTTTTTATCTTCTTTTTCTTAGATAAGTCCCTTTAACATTTTATATAATAAGGGCTTGGTGATGATGAACTCCTTTAACTTGACCTTACCTGAGAAGTGCTTTATCTTCCCTTCCATTCTAAATGACAGATTCCCTGGATAGCACAATCTTGGATGTATGTCCTTGCCTTTCATGACTTTGAATACTTCTTTCCAGCCCCTTCTTGCCTGCCAGGTTTCTTTGGAGAAATCAGCTGACAGTCTTATTGGAACTCCTTTGTAAGTAACTGTCTCCTTTTCTCTTGCTGCTTTTAAAATGCTCTCCTTCTCTTTAATCTTGGGTAATATAATTATGATGTGCCTTGGTGTGTGCTTCCTTGGGCCCAACTTCTTTGGGACTCTGAGCCTCCTGGACTTCCTGGAATTATATTTCCTTTGCCAGATCAGGGAGGTTCTCCTTCATTATTTTCTCAAATGTGTTTTCAATGTCTTGCTCTTCCTCATTTCCTTCTGGCACCCCTATGATTCAGATGTTGGAATGTTTAAAGTTGTCCCAGAGGTTCCTACAATTCTCCTAGTTTGTTTTTGAATTCTCATTTCTTCATTTGTTTTGATCAGATGTTTATTTCTTCCTTCTGGTCCAAACCATTGATTTGAGTACCAGTTCCCTTTCTTTAACTGTTGGTTCCCTGTATATTTTCCTTTATTTCATTTTGCATAGCTTTCAGTTTTTCCTCTATTTTGCTTCCACATGCAACTATTTCTGTGAGCATCCTGATTGCCAGTGTTTTGAACTCTGCATCTGATAGGTTGGCTATCTGTTAATTGCTTAGTTGTATTTTTGGATCTTTCATCTGTTCTTTCATTTGAAACATATTTTTTGTCTGAGCAGGCCTGTTATGTCGTAACGGGCAGAGCCTTAGGTATTTGCCAGGGTGGGAGCAACCCATTTGGCTGCATTTTGGTGCTGTATGTGGGGGAATGGTCCAAGAGGGAACAATGCCACTTGCTCAGCTCTCCGTCCAGCTTTCAGTCACTTCCCCCACTACCCACAAGCAAATTGGGCTCTTTGTTTTTGATTCCCAGGGTGGTTTTGTGTATGTTCTAGGACCCTGTGAGTCTCTCCAATAAACTATCCTGTGAGGCTGGAAGTCCTGCCACTGCAAACCCCATAGATTTTTACAGCCAGGGATTTTGAGGCATTTTTCCCCCAAGCTGGAACCCTGAGTAGCCCAGTCTGTCTTGCTCCCCAGTTGTTCCTCCTGGTTTATCTGCATGCAAATGTGGCACCACCTGTTCTGTCAGCTGCCTCCTCACCCATCTCAGTCCTCCAGCCACCACCTAACAGCAAATCCTCTCCACCATGACTGTCCTATCAGTATGGATGAATATGTCTTCTTTAATTCCTTGGCTGTCAGAGTTCCATACATTTAGATTTTCCAACAGTTATGGATATTTTTTTTGTTTTTAAATTTGTTGTTGCCCTTCTTTTGTTTGTGTGAGAAGGCAAAGTATATCTACCTATTCCTCCATCTTGACTGGATGTTCTTCTTCCACTTCATGATTTTAATAGTAATTATATCAAGTATTTAATGCCAGAGTTATCAGACAGTATATGTTTTGTGTTCAGCAGAAATGTCAGACTGTTCAAGGTACCTTAGATTCTTGAGTATTTTAAGGGTATACCAAGGTTGAGTTTTTTTTTTTAATGGATATCATTAACAGATAAATCATTCCTTAGTGTTCACTTTTGCCTTTTTAGAAACCAGTGGACGTACTTATTGGTTGGCATTGAAGGGCATTAGCAAGCAGGCTTTGTCTGTGAGCATGTGAATCAAAGAAGAAGGCAAATGATGACTCATAAGAAAGCAATCATATCAGTGTGCTAGCTGACCTGTACAATGGGGATGATGAAAAGTTTTGTGGATGAATAGCGGTGATAGATTTTTTAGTAATGTGAATGTAATTAATGCCACTGAAGTATATAATTTAAAGTCGTTAAAATGGTAAATTTTTTGATATATATATATATATATATATATATATATATATATATATAATTCTAATGGGGAAGAATAAGCATACAGAAAATTTTCTACTCTAGCAATCATTTAACCAAATAAAAGCCAGGAGGCACCATTTTAGCTCCCATACTATATGTTCTTTTGTTTAAATTTCACAAAGAAATATAAAATAAATTACCTGAAAACTGGATCCTTCTGTTACCCTGCTTTTAACAATTAACAATTGCATCTTTGAAGAGTTATGATGCTGTAGAATATCCATAGGCTTTGAAAGAGTAATACCTTGGAATTGAGTTTCAGGCCAATCTAACCAAGTGGATAATTTAAAGAATTTTCCTCCCCCTTCTTTTTTCTTTCTAAGCTTCAGGTTTTGTTTTACTTTATTTCCCCCCTGCCTACAAAATGGTAATAATGGAAAGTGCTTAGCATAGTAACTGGCTAGAAACTTAGCATAGTAACTGTAATTGTTAACAGCCAGAGTTAACAATTAACTCAAAAAAGTCTTTCCATTTATCTCTCATACTACAGTGATTAGGAACATTAAGAATAACAAAACTTTATTGTATTACTTACTTTGTAAAACTTTCAGGTGTCACATTTTATGACTTGCTAGGATTCACTTATTGAAAAAACTGGCGGGTGGTATTGAAGAATAATGTACAATGTTTTCAAAAATAATTATGCATAATGCAAAATTCTCACACAAGTCATATTTCACTTGAAATATCTGAGAAATTGAGAGTTTTCTTTAAAAGACTTAGTGGAGTAACATAGTTGGATTTGCAGTGATTTTCCTTGAGTCCTTCAAAATCACAGATTTCCCTGGGCCTCCTCTTCTCTTTGCAGACCTTTGTTGGGAACACAAATGCTGACAGTGTGATGCACCACAAGTTACTACATGCAGTGAGAGCCCGCTTTGTTCGCTTTGTGCCCCTGGAATGGAATCCAAGTGGAAAGATTGGCATGAGGGTTGAGGTGTATGGATGCTCCTATAGTAAGTACCCACATGGATTGGCAAACTATCAACACAGCACCAGTTTATTTATATTGAGAATGGAAATCTCAATTGTTTTAGAGTTATTTCTGGACTTTGATTACCTATAAACATTTGAAAATGTGAACTTCAAACCAAGAAAGAGAAAACAAAAGCTCTCCTATTTTGGAATGAAAAAGCTTGGAGGTAACAGATAATGATGACTTAAACAATTAAGAGCTTTTAATGTTTAAGTTTCCATTTTTTCTTACAGTAAAATAATAATTTAACTGATTTAATTTAACTCAAGTTATTTCTTATCAGGAAGTGAGTATTACGAAGTTATCCCTTCTCTCAGAGCCATGAAGAAAAAATGCAAACAAAAATAAACAAGAACAAGAACAACAACAACAATAATAATAATAATAATAAAAACTTCTCCCTGTTTACATATCAAGAAGAGGAGGGGAAGGAACATTTCAACCCAATGTAACTCATGGAATGCTTCTGTCCTGGAATTATGCTAGCCATTCTTTCCTCTGTGAGTTGTTTATACTGAAAGTACAAGTAAAGACCATCTTGTATATAAAGAAGATTGTAAACATGGATAGAACTGTTAACCACTCTAAAATAAGGTCAAAATTATGCAAGAAAGGTTTCCATCCCTATAATTCTCCCCCTTCGAGTTTTATAATTAAATCCAAAATTTCATAAAACTGAATTGTTCTTCTGCCTTAGCAGTGACATATCCTGCTCATAATCTATGTTCCCTAATAAAAGCATTTGATTACTATTACTTTAGTGTAAATTAGTTCAATAAATTCCTGGTTTTGGTTACAAGAGTGCATAATGGTTTACATGCTTGTACTCTTTTTCCAAGGTGTGGTCAACTAAATGTCTGCAGAATCATCTGAAGAACTTCATAAAATGCATTTTTCTAACCCTGTCTTGTACAAACTGGACTATGGTTTCTGGGGTTACAGATCCCAAAAGCTGATGTTAACAAACTCCCTATGTTGTCATAATACATGCATTATATTTCATATGTCCACTTAAAAGTCTAATGAATATCTAGAGTTTAATATAGCAGAAACAGAATTCCTGATTACCATTCATTCTCTCACATTGCCTCCATCTCAGTAACTGGCACCACTGTTTATCCACCTGCTAAAGTAAAAACCCAGGACACAGCCTTAACTCCTACTTTCCCATAACTTCTATTCCTATGTAGTGTATCTACAGTTCAGAGTGACTCTACCAGTGCTTTCCTCCGAAACATATCTTAAATCCACATAGTTCTCCTGCCTTCCTGAGTAGAAGCCTCTATCAGTACCATTCCTTCGGGAAGGAATTTAAACATACTCCTACCAAAAGTTCCTGCTCCATGACACAACCTCCCCAAACCCATTTTGTCCTGCAATAGCCAGAGTGATTTTTATAAATAAAAAAATAATATCACATCATTCTCCCGATCTGCTTTACTTAAAATTGAAAGTCCTTACTGGCAAGTAATATTTCCCATTGAATGTTCTCAGCCTACCTCTTTAACTCTTCTACTTTTCTGTATCTTTACAGACTTTCTTGTTATTTCTTAAAAACACCAGGCTTTTTCTACCTCAGGGCTTTTGCACTTTCTGTTCCTGAGGTACAGAACATTTTTTCCTGGAATTTACATGTTTGGCTCTTTTGGTCTGTGTGATTTTTAATTATAATGCCACCTCTTCAGAGAAGTCCAGTTTCATTGCCCCTCTAAAGTCATCTGATTACTTCCTGTGCACCCAGTATTAACCCATAGTTATAAAATATGGTTTTACTGCTTCCTATTCCTACCCACATACCAGAATATCTTGTTTGGGCTTACTAGTTTGCTGCTTTCCCTCTCAAGTCCCTATACCAGAATGCACGTGCTGTGAGAGCAGGCACCTTGCCTGTTAAGTGCCAGCACCTCATAGAGACAGACAGGTGTTCAATAAATATTTGTGAAATGGATGAAGAAACATATCGGTGCAGCCTGGTTGTCCCAACCTGGACAGCCAGGTTATTCAGAAATCACTTACTGTCAATACACCCATTGTAAATAACTATTTTTCCCATGGTCTTATAAATCTTTTTTTCTGAAAATTACATTTGATTATGTTGCTAAAGACTGGTAGAAATCTTATAGTTCTATAATTTCTTGTCTTAAACTTTTACCATTTTGGAAATTGATGCATGCTCATTCATTCATGCATGCACTCACTTAGTTGACAACATTTATTTAGCATTTAACATGTGTCAAGTATCATGTAAAGCGTTGGGGATATAAATAATTAAAACCTTTTTCTGGACTTCTGTAAGTTCTGTATTTTTTCTGTTCAATCATTTTGTATTATTGAATTTATCAATTAATTATGTGATTGTTTTGTTGACAACTCTCTTCCCCAACTAAACTTTAAGCTTTGAAGAGACTGTGCCTATTGGGTATCCCCATGCTCTGCCCAACACAGAGTTGAATACACAGTGTATTTTCAGTAAGTATTGTTGAATGATTAACATTGCTGATATTCAACTTTGGGGTAACAGGCATATCAATAAAACATGCAATAAGGAATTATGTGTGACTGATGGAAATCTGCTAAGGAGGCAAAGGGGAGACAGTAAAGTGTCACTCCTGGAGTCAGAATCAGAACATCACCACCTGGCTTCCCATGGGTCTCAGAAATCTAGAAGTCAAGTCCCATAGCAAGGAGCCCAGGAAGTAGGAAAGGGTTGTCACAGAAGCTGCAAAGCTTGTTATGCTTAGTGCACAAGAGACAAGGGAAGAGAAAGTGTGAAATAAAGATGTGTGCCTCTCTTTTGCCTGCATTTCCCATGCTGTATGCACTTTCTTTCCTGTGGCTTAAAATATAATTCATCTGGACTGTGGGAGCACAGACAGTTATAGTAGAAGATAGTCCTTCCCTTAAGCTTCAACTCCTTGAAGATAAAGTTTACACTTTTCAGTTTAAACAACTTCTCCTCATGGGAAAATTCAATGAAGGCTGGGGACTGAGGAGTTTACTGTCTTTCAGTTGTCTGTCAACATTACAGATTTTGCCCCAAGTAAAGATTTCTGTTTTGTTGTGCTATGTTTGTTCTTCTTTCTTCAAACCTGACTTAATAAGTCAGTGCCTGTAGATTTCTTTTTCTTTTTAATTCTCACTCAAGAGTATGTCCATTGATGAGAGGGAAGGAGGGAGGAAGGGGGGCAGAGAGAGAGAGAGAGAGAAACATCATTGAGAGAGGAAATTGAACAGTTGCCTCCTGTATGAGCCCCAGCTAGGATAGTCTTCAACTCTCTGGTGCATAGGTGATGCCCCAACTAACTGAGCCACTGGGTGAGGGAAGTAAGTGCCTGTAGATTTCTTTTGCAAGTGCCCATGTCGGGAACCTGTGTTCTACTCCCTGTGGGCTTCAGTATGCATGCTACTTGCCATGTTTGTCCCTTATCTTCCCTCACCTAGCCTCTCTGATGGCCTTCCTGCTAAATGGCTCCCACACTGAAGTGAGCACCATTTCACTTACTTCAGGGCTCCTTAAAGCCCTGAGTAGAGTTTACACTCCTCATAGACTTGAATGCCACTCCCTTTCATCTTCTGTATCCCCTATATTCCATTTCCACCAAGTGCAGAGACTGTGTGATTCTCTCCTGATTCTATGTGTTCATAACTGATGCCACTTTTTTTCTGAAATACCCTTATTCTCTTTCATCATAATGCCTCCTGATTGCCATTGACTACCCAGATCAAATATTTTTAAAGCCTGACTCCCACACCTAGTCATGTGACACCCTTTAGGTTTTATGTTTCAATTCTATGCCTTGCCTTGTTAAATTAAAATTAGCCAGTGTTCCTGTCTACTCCCCAGTCTGTTCCTGTAAGGTGGGGATCTTGTCCTGCCTCTCTGCTCCTGGGACCAAGATCAGAGTCTGAAAACCTCTGGATGTTCCACTAAGATTTATTATGTATTTAATTATCTAGACACAAAAGCTAGACAGCCTTACTTATTTTTGGAACTTTTTATTGTATTTTTCAAATGTACAGTACTGTTTCTAATGGGGGACTCCTTTATCTTGTATATACATAGACATTTTATAGGTGATAAAAATTATGAGTTCATTAGAATCCTGTTTATACATGGGTTTCTTTAATATCTCATACTATTTCTCATTGAATAATTGAAATCATCAGTGATCATAATTCCTAAATTGAAGGTGCTTAGAGCTTCCTAAGCCTACTCTGGTATATTCTATATTTAAACCTCTAGAAGTAAAGTATATCACCATTTTTCCTAAGTATTTACATTTTTAAATCATATTTCTTTCAAGGCCCTCATTTTCTCTTACAAATGTGAGGATGACTCTTCCCCTTTTGGGGTTCCTGCTGCTTTCATGTCACCAGGGCATCTTTTTGCCCTAGCCACAGTGAAATTTATAGTTAAAGGCTCCATTCTGTGTGTTAAGATATGAACAATGGAACAAATGGCCTGCTCTTAAAAAGATGAGTCTTCCAACAAACACTCTTGCCTTGTTTGACTTCTGTCTTCTCATCTCCAAATGACAGTGGTAATCACTGTTAAGACTGCTATGTCATTTGTTAGCTGTGATGAATATAGCATAAAGCAAAATATCTAACAAATAGTCTGTCCTTAGTGAGAGCTATGCTAATGTAAATGCATGTCCGTAAAGGAAACCCTGTATTGCCACTACATGATTCTTTTGGAGAAACATGAAACATATCCTCTATCAGGCAAGGACACCTCTGGTTTTCAGATCTTTGTTTGCTGTTGTTTTCACTTTCATTGTTGTAGGCTCTAGGATCTCAGTTTTCTGCCATCTCCAAGTTCTTTCTTTATGCCCCAAAGTAGAATCGAATGTGTTCTCCTAATGCATTCTACAAAGATCCAATGTCTTCTATTATGATTACTACTGCTAAATAATTCCTTGAAATGAGTAATTCCATGGTAAACCAAGAAAATAATTTTAACCCCCTTAAAGATAATTATCCTGAACAAGTTATACCCTCTTCTGGCTGTATGTCAGGTTCATTTTGGCTATAACACATTGCCCATGCACAGATCTGGCAGCCAAGCTTGCTATATTATATTCTCATACAAATAATAGAATATCTCCTTCATCATCATTTTCCTCCTGTGCCAACTCTGTTGTCTACTGGGTATCTGTTTTTTAAGTTTTGCATCTGTGATTTCTCCCTCTGATCAATTAATCAGTCTTTGGAGAAACATGTTCATGCTTGTGAACCAAGTGGATAAAGACATGGCTCTGCTGTCTCACTGAATTGGTGATACAAAGATGCATACTTAAAGATGCCAATATAGAATTATGTAAAATAATTCATCTCTTGTAGAAACAACAAAAGAAAAGTGATGAGGAACTGAGAAGAATCATCCTGAGTTATTAATCAATTCTTTTCTTGAAGAGAGAGCCAGTATCTTTGTTATTGGTGTCAACTTTCCCATCATTGATTTAGTAGTCACCATTAGAAAGGCCACTACCACCATCATCAGTATCTCCTTCCCTATCAGCATTTGGTATGCACAAGATGGTGCAATGCACACTCCAAAACTCATCCTTTAAGATACAGATTGCTATTTTATGTACTATAGAAAGGAAAACTGAATTAAATGTATGAAGTGAATTAAATTTTTAAGTGACTTTTAGATAAGTAATTTGAATCCTGAGGCAAATATTTCTTCTGAGCTCTAAAACTACATTTTCATTTGTTTCCTTAATATCTCAATTTGGTTATGTCACAAATAGCTCCAATTTGACATATCTCTAGGGGAACTCTTAACCAATTTGTGCCCTCCAACCACACTCATTATCTTTTTCTTGTGGCCTTCCTCATCTCATAAATACTACCAGTTGCCCAAAGCTGACATGATAATCTTTCTTGATTTTTTTCTTTCCCTCACATTGCACAGTAAATCCAGTAGCAAGTTCTATCACTATTGCTGCCAAAAATCATCACAACTATATATCCATTTCTTTTCATCTTCACAGCCACTAGCCTAGTTCAGTTATATCTTCTAGCACTTGGATGTTTTAACTCAGCAACCACTTGCAGTCTTTTCTTTTACTTCATTATCTCTGCTTCAGTCAGCAGGATCATCATTACATACAGAGTTGAGCCACTTCTTTCTAAAAATTTTTCAATGGCTTCTTCCTGCCTTTAAGAACAAAAACAAAGAGAACAGATCCTGTAGGATATATACAGAGATGGAGAGAAAAAAACAAGAGAAAGAGAGGAAGGTTAGATAGATGTATGATAGATATATTGATAGATAGATATATACACATCTAATAGTGATTTACATGCTTATTTCACTATGAACTATTTATCTTACTTCCCAGTTTATGAGCTCTTTAAGGTCAAAGATCACACCAACTTAGATGTCCAGTTCTCAGCTCAGAGAAAGGGCTCTTTTAATTAACAGCAATTAAATTTATTGAATTAACAACTATGTCCCAAAATGGCACATACAGTAGGTTTTTAAGGCAGGATTTGAACCCAATTCCCTGTTTTTACACTCTTGGCCTTCCCACTATACATCTGAAGGTATCCATGGGGAAATTTTATTAGCAGGAAAATATTATATTCAACCTTCTAATACCCATATTATTATTTTATTAACAAAAGTGAGCAATCTACAGTTCCTGAGCATATGTAACTAAAATGTGCAGGGATAAATTTTAGCTATTGTCTAGTCCAGGAGCTCCTGGGCTAACACACTTCTACTTTGTTATCCCTCCTGTGTGTTCTCAAACCTAGCTCTGCATGAGAGTACTTGGTGTCTATATTTAACACCTATTCTAATAATACTCCAGGTCAAACATAGTACTCTTCAAGGGCCTCAGCAAAAGTAGTTTTGTTGTTGTTGTTCCTAGGTGATTGCTATATAAAGTCAGAATTTAAAACTATTTTCTCAAAGTGCTCTTCTAACTCTGAGACTCCATTCTAAATCTAAGTTTTTATTTTTGTATCTGTGATTGTTTATCTTAAAGATTTTCAGTGAAGCATTAAAACACTTTTAACAGTAATATACAATAATGTTAAACACATAGTATCTACACTCAAACAATTAGAAATGCAAACCTATTTTAATCACCTTTTTGTTGTGCAATCTTCAAAAATCTTGGGCCTACTGTGTTCACAATTGTTTTCTATAAAAAAACAGATAATAATAATGCTCATTGCATATATTCAAGTGGCTTGAAATAGCATGTGATGATAAACTTTCAAAAAGCATTAGCTATGATTATCATTACTTTCATCTAATATTTAAGGAGGTTGTCAAACTTCTCTGTTTTTTTCTTCTTCCTTCTTCAGGACCCTACCCTATCAGTACCTCAAAGGAAAGAGGTAAACTTTGTTACACACAAGGTCCAGAATGGTTCTGATACCTTAAAGAGTCCATCTGGAGACTAGGCTATGTGGACTTCTGTCTGGGAGTTTCTGTTTGACTTCCTTCAATAATGAACAGCTAATTAATTTTAAAGCATTATAAATTATGATAAGTTTTAATGATCTATTAGGCTTTCCAATCTCCTTAAAAGAACAAAGCCATTATGTATACCTCAGGTTGTCTACTATGCAAGAAAAGTAAACAAACCAGCAAAACACTTTGCTCCTATTTTGGTTAAATATTGCCAAGTAGTGCCATGCAAAATTCATTAGCTTCTGAGCTAAAGTACTAACATCCTATTTTTTACCCTTAAAAGTCTCTTTGCCATCCCAGCTTCAGCTGCCCTATTTGTGGTTGTTCTCATCATCTGTGGACATTTATCATACATGGTGGAGGCCATAAAGTGGTAGAGTGCATCTTTGACTTGCTGAGGCCCACATGGCCTCATTACAGGGAACCTCAAAGGCCACATTTGAAAACACTAGAGAAAATGTGGGGGCAAGATGGCAGCTGTCAGACCTCAGACTTGGAGACCCCAATGTGAACTTTGAATCCTATTCCACATATCATAGCATTTTATAGTTGGAAAAACAACCAAGATCATTCTCTGTGATTATTTCATTTTATCAGTGAGGATATTGAGGTCCAGAAGTGTCTTTAAATTAAATTAGTCAAAGAATGCAATATGCTTAATATTCTTTCTTAGTTCATGTAGAAAAATCTAATTTTTCCGTGAAGAGACAAATATACATATACATGTGCAATGAAAACATAAGATAAATATTTTTTTTGTTGGTTGATAATATGAAAATGTTTTCAGCAGGGAATCAATTTACTCATAAGCCTTTCTGCTAGGCTGTGGAGATACAGAAATAAGTAAGACAGCCTCTGCTCTTTAGGAGCCCAAAGGTTGTTATGGGCATGAAAAACAGACATAAATTCTTATAGTGGAGGTTGAAGAAACCAAATCTTATCTAAGGCTAGCAGAGGATGGGGGAAATACACAGCTAACATTTTTTTCCTGATGGGTTAATGCATGTAAATTATCTGACTATATGGCTCTGATTCTCATGACCCATTTGCTAATAGTGGTGATTTTAAAGGAAACCTTGAAAGAGAAAATTACCTAATAAACACTTTATGCAGCAGTGGCTTTCCATACAATGTCAAAGCCTTTGTTTCCTACAGCTTGTTTTATATTTACTCTGTTGAAATGGTCACTGAAGTGCTTTGCTGGTATTCCTCCTGCTGACCTCTAGCACTAAGTTCTGTATATTTTGCCCAGGTAGAATCATTAACAAAGAATGTTCAATTTTCCCCAAATATAAAATAATACCAAATCTTTTTTTTTTTTTCAGAAAAAAATGATAACTAGTCTTAGGGGGGAAATTGCAATTATCTTCTTCAATTTTGACACTGCTATTTAAATGAAACATCTTTTCTGGGAGCAATTGTGTATGATTGCTGAAGACCACTGATAGTTTTCTGAAACAGGGAGCAGTTCATAATTGTATTATGCTATTTTCACAGAGGTTGGCTGCTCAGCCTCAGCCTTTCTTTACCTTGATCATTCTTTCTGTGAACTGGTGAAGAAATTTGTGAAACATTATTCCCTTCATGAAAGCTTCTGGTAGCCTGTCTGCAACTTTCTAGGGGTGATCAGCCATGTCTCAGGTTACACTTTTCACTTGGGTGACCATATGTCCCAGCTAGCTCATGCCGCTATCCAGTTTAATATTCTAGAGCTTCCTAATAAGTCACATAAATTTTCAATGTGCTCAGAGACATCTACAAGTCCAAGGTATCTAAAAAACCTAGACATTGTATGTCTCACTGTAAGAGCAAAAATGACTACATGCTAAAGCTAGGGTTAGAATTCAGAGCTTTGATTTTTTTCTACTATGATTGTTTTTCTGTGTTGTTTCCTTGCCACGTATCCTGTTTCTCACCTGTGGTCATACAGAAAAATGTCAGAAATTCTGTAAAAAAAAAAAGCTATTTTTAGGACATGTCACTATTATCATTAGAAACTTATATTGTTTCTGTAGTTTATCTGAGGTTATGAACTTTTGATAAGGCCTGGAAAAGCCACAGAACTGGTGGAGGATCTATGCATATTTTAACTGACTGCAGAAACATCTGTGGTTTGTGGATTGCTAGCCAAAGACCTTGAGTATTTAGTGCAAATATATGGTTTTAATAATTATTGTTTTTTCTTACATAGTATATTATGAGAAAAACCTCAACAGTAATTGTATCAAAAATCATGTTTACTGTGAGCAACTGAAGAATCTGAGTGGGACTACTTGCCTCAGTGTGAAGCAATAGTTTCTCTGTCAACACTGAGCTTCAGTTTCCCAGCCAGTGAGAAGTGTGCAGTCCATGTCACCAACCCACACAAGGCCCCTTCTCAGCTCACTTCAGAATTTGAGCTTGGAATCATTTATTCAGTAGAACCCTTTTTCCATCTGGCTTGTTGTCAAGCTCTTAACATCCACCAAATATGTCGGAATGGGCCTCCAGAATTCTGTCTTTCTCAGAAAACAAGGTATGGCAGCTGGGTTAACAATTATGAGCTCAGTGGGAAGTCAGGCAGCACTGGCAGTTTTCAGTGCCACTGGGATACAGGGGAGTGCCTGTTCAATTATCCTGACCTACAAGGAGACGTTTGCAAGCTGTAGGAATTGTCTTTATCCTGAAAACTTCTTGGGTTTACAGCTGATCTATCTTTCATATTTTAGAAAAACCTGCCAATGTGTGACCATCTTAACAAGCCACAAATTGAATTTAGTTGAGTGTATAATATTGAGATCCTAAAACTGAATTTTGAGAAAGAGAGACAAATTATCCACCTAGGAAGTAAATCTCTAACAGCTGGTTTCTGGGTGGCATTGTTGATGAGTTAAGGATCTCTGAAGAGTGGTCATTGTGGCAGGAAGAGGAAAAATACTTCTAGAGCAACACCTCTAGCATGTCTGAGTTCTTATGGATTGAGATCTGTCCCTGTACTCTTTCCCCCATGCTTAGAATGGAGGCTTCTGCCTTCTGCTGGCTGGATGTGTAATTTTTTCATGCCGTTCCTTCACCACAGCCATTTGGAGCAGGGAACTCTTCTTAGTTTATTACTGTTGACCTGTGCTAAATATGGGCTCTGTATGCTGAGAGAGTTCAATAAAGGTTCAAATGCAAAAATATCTGACTGAAGTAACACCACAAAAGTCAACAGGATGGGGGTTCTGGCTTACTGGAGATAGGATGGAGAGGGCATTGCATATCTACCCACAAATAGCCTCACAGATATGTGTGTGGTTTACATTTCCCTCCCAGAAGGAGCCACTTTTCTGAGTGAACTTGGTCTCAGTAGGAGCAAGCACAGAAGATCAGAAACCACAGGGAAATTCAAATCAACTTTTAAGAAAAAGAAAACTTCCTGTTTAAAGTTATCTTCTTTTACAATTGGCATCTCCTTTCTTATGCACACACACACAGACTCAGGGCCCAGTGCATGCCTCATTCTCACTGCATGAGGTCAGGGGCAGCCTCACTGTACACAGGAGGTAATTCTAACCAATCCC
Organism: Anoura caudifer; assembly: GCA_004027475.1. NCBI lineage: Eukaryota > Metazoa > Chordata > Mammalia > Chiroptera > Phyllostomidae > Anoura > Anoura caudifer. The sequence goes on from PVKU01006735.1 coordinate 41,811, forward strand.
CCATTTTTTGAATGAGGGAATGTGCATTTCTGGGTGCTAAACACCCATCTCTATGTGTAGTCTTCAGGCAGATGCACAATGTCTGTGCTTTGGCATCCCCATTTTGTAAATGGGGAAAAGACAGACACTGCCAGGCTGATAAGAACATTAGATTAGGCAAATACATTAATTCCTTTTCCCCTAAAAAATGGGTTACTCAGTTCAGAGTAAGATATCTCTACGACTGGCTTACAGAGGATGTAGAAGAAAATAAAAAATCTATATTAATTTTTTGTTATTTTTTGGTCCCTAAACCTACTTTCAGAGATGCTTACCCAGTTCCCCATCTGCCAATAGAAGCCTATTTCTACTCTTTACACACCTTCCAACAAATTTTCCTTTGTTTTGTTTTCTCCTTTTTTGTGTGTCATTAAAGATAATCTTCTTTCAAGATTATTGTAAAACATGAGTGAAGATGCTGACTGATGAACATAACAAAGCCCCATGCCCCAGCTTATGTACCAAACTAGAGGATCAGGACACATTGTGTATAGTAATATCTAATATGGAAAAAAACAGCATATAATAGAATAGTTTTTCTTAACAGCAACATGATAAAAATATGGGTCATTATTGTTATTATTTTAAAATGATAACATTTTATCATTTTTATCACTGTTTTATCCAAGTGAAATTGAGAGTGCTGACTATTTCACATTGCCTCCATGCCTGGGAAAACATTGTGTATTCAGCTGGGAAAAAATGTAATTCTTTTTAAAATTGTATTTTTTGAAAAACAGATGCATTTTGTTAATCCTCTGTTTTTCCTTTTGTGAAACAGTTGAAGCATTTTGTGTATGACTTAATTAAGATTGCAAAGATCTCTAGGCCATTTGCCTGACGTTTTTTAGAGGCAAAGCTTCTCTCATTAGCTGTTGTTGGTGTTAGGAGGGTAGCTTCCACTTTTGCCAGGCTGATTACGGGCTCTTCAAAGGGGTCTCCCACCTCTACACAAGTGAGCATATGTGAGCAACGCAGGTATCACCTCCCAAGTGGTTACAGAGTGGGGGCAGGTGATGTCTCAGGAAATCAGGGACAATCAGCAGCATCATGCTTGGTCATTGGAAGTTCACTAGGTTACTAAGTCATTTCACAGGTGTTTCTGCACAACACAGTGATCTGACTTAGTGAGGCAGTTAATACATCTCTGGCTTTGCCCTCATGGGATGCACTATCATGCTGGAGAAATGGACTAAAATAGATCAGGGAACAACCATGTATCAAATTCCATTTGGAAGGTGAATTATGAAGAGAGTAGATGACACTTAGAAGGAAACTAATGGGAGAAACCTGTTAGGGAAAAGACCAAGACCCAGTGCTGAGCATCAGAGCATTGGAGAGAAAGGCACAGTACTTGCAGAGTGCTCAGCACAGTCAAAGCAGGGATAAGCCTAAAGTGGTAAGTTGAATTTCTATCTCTGCCACTTGCTAATGATGTATTTTTTCACCTTTGGTGTCATAGTTTCACCATTTGTAGGACAGTAATAATAATAGTAGGCTCCTCAAAGGGTATCTAAATGGGGTCAAATAAGTTTATGCACAAACAACATTTAGAGCATTACAGGGTTCTGACTGTACATTTTGTGGATGTTACTAATCCCCTCACTCCACTCATGCACATTCACATGACTCACACACCCTGAATGCAGCATGCGGGAGGGGAGTCAGGGTTGGGAAGACAACTGGCAGATAAGGTGGGGAAGGAGTACACAGACTGATCCTGATGAGTTTTGGATTTGATTTAATTTTAATTCAGAGGAGTTTACTGAAGGGTTTCAGCAGAGGGGATGTGTAATGTTGCTTATATTTTATGAAAATGAGAGAATGTGTCAGAAGGAGGTGATGGAGTTTGAATCAGGAAGGGTGGCTCTGAGGTTATTTTGAGAATACAGAAGGTGATGTTGAGGACCTGATTGCATGCCTGCTCATTGTGATGTGAAGGATACTGAACCCCAAACTCAAACAAAATTTCTTCACACCATGTTCTTCATATTGTCTTTATAGCATGCTTCAAATCTTTGCTACTTCAGTACTTCCTTTGGATTAATGATAATAATAGGGAATGAAATGTTAGTGAGTGACTAGTCATTTCCAGGTGTGAGTTTTATATTATTCTCACAATGACATTTGGGTTGGTTTCTCTTAGAATGACATTTGGGTTGGATTCTATTTTACAGATAGGAACATTGAATCTCTAGGATGTCAAACAGTTGCCTCGAATTCACCTGCCAGGAGGTAGCAAAACCAGAATTAAAACCCTGACCTATAGGTTTCAATTGATAAAACAGGAACAATATTGTCTTTGTTCCTGTTTTATCAATTGTCTATGTTTCTTTAAGATCTCATGGCAACGTAGAGATATGTTTTTTTAGAGTTAGCCTATGTCACTAAAATCCATATCATTAATTTTGTCACTAGATTAACTAGTGATTTGAGGAAATGGAAGTAGATCTTAAATGCTGTGTGGAATTGAGATTGAGGGTAGATAGTGTATTAGAGTGGAGAACAAAGGGGTTGGAGCACTGCAGACCTAGATACATGGCAGAAAATGTGTCTTCTAAGCAATAATAAAGTATATGTTGATTCATGGAAACACTTGTCCCAGTCCCATATGTAGCATATGAACTTTTTGTTCTCAAAGTACTAGGTGCACCTTTCTATTTTATAACATGCCATCTTAGCATCACTGTCCACAAATTGCACATGTCATGTCCACTCACTTCCCACTACAGCTCTTAAGGACCCCATTCCAGACCCAGAGTCTGGTGCAGTGCAAGAGGGGAAGCAATCAGAAGAGAGAATGCAGACCCAATATGCAGATGAAGAATTTCAACTGGAGTTTTAGAAGCTAAAATGTGGCAGTTTGGGAAACTTGAGGCCTACTTGACATACCTTGGGCTGTAAACCATTGACTCCAAAAGAGAAAAATACAGTCATTTTGCTTGAGAAGATAGAGGGTCTGCTACTAGAATGAACTGAATAAGAACTCAATCCCTCTAGTTAACCCACTCAATATTAATACACCTACTATTATTGATTTAACATAAATAATGTGCCAGACATGATGGTATTCATTTATAAATATTATCACTTTATATGTATTAGCATATTAATTCTTCCATCAGTATTGTCTGAAAGATATAAATTACCCCATTTTATAAAATCAAGTCTTAGAGATGTAAAGTTGCCCAAGGTGACCCAGCTAACAAGCTATAGCTACTGTATTTTAAAACTCTTGATCTGATATACACACTATGATCCTCATTGTTCCATGATTGATGACAATTTGCTGCCTGCAGTCACCATCTGGTTTGAGTAGAGTTTTGCTCAAGGGACAGATCTAGGGCATTGATGGGGAGATCGGGGCACAGTCTGAAAGCAATGAGTTGTTTGTGGAAATCTCTCTATGTCTGAACTATTTATTTTTAGGGTCTAGGCAGTCATCAGCAAACTTTCAGTTAGAAACACTCTACTCCTAGGACATAAATTATAAGATTGTATTTTAAAACTAATTATAATACAAGTATTATTTTATTTTTATTTCAGAAATCCAACTTTACACATAATATGTCTAGGTTCTTGGTAAAAAAATTCGTAATGAATCATTGTGTATACTCAAGCTGTGAATTTTAATTTCTTGGTGAATAATTAAAAATTTGAGTATTTTTGAGTAATTAATTTCATATAAGACTAATCCCACCCCCTCCAAATACCTATTCAGCACCACCTCACCCACATAAGGTAGTATATAATGAACCTGTTTCAAGTTATAATTAGCCTATTTTTCTATCATAAAAGCAATAAAATTTAATTATGAAGCATTCATAATTTAAAAATAGAAATAATGTGAAAATGTACAATAACACCTCTCAAATACAGCCCTTACTAACTTATTTTTAAAGATGTTTTAGCTTCACATCAAAATTTACATATTTTATATACTACTGACCCCAAATATTCATCCTCACCTGTTATTAGCACCCCCAAATGAAAAGGTACATTTTTTACAACTGATAAACTTAAACTGATACATCATAATATTCAAAATTTATAGTTTTCATTACCACTCACACTTGGTGATGTACATTCTGTGTGTTTGGCAAATATATTAGCATATCCATTATTATGGTGTCATGCAGAATATTTTCACTACCCTAAGAATGTATGCTTTGCCTATGAATACCTCCTTCCCACTCAGTGGCAGCCATGCTATTTTTATTGTTACCACATTTTTGGCTTTTTCAGAATATTATATAGTTGGAAACATACAGCATGTAGCATGTTCAGATTGGTTTCTTTCACTTTGTGATATACATTTAATTTTCCTCCATGTCTTATTGTAGCTTGGTAGTTCATTTCTTTTTATGGATAAAAATATTCCATTGTCTGGATATATCATAGTTTATCGTAGTCTGGGTATATCCATCCCCTACAGAAGGGCATCTCAGTTGCTTCCAAATTTTCAAAATTATGAATAAAGCTGCTTTAAACATTTGTGTCAGGTTTTTGTTTAGACATAATTTTTCCACTTCTTTTTTCCTAAATTTATTTTAATTATTGTTCTTGTACAGTTTTCTGTCTTTTACTCCCATCCCAGCCCACTGCCCCAGCCCTTTGATAAATACCAAAGAGTGTGAATGATGGACGGTATGGTAGGAGTATATTTAGCTTTGTAAGAAACTGTCAAACTAGCTTTCAAAGTGGCTGTACCATATTGTGCTCCCACCAGCAATGAATGGATATCCCTGGTGTTCCACATCCTCACTAACATTGGGTATTATCAGCGATCCAAATTTAGGTCATTCTAATAAGTATGTAGAGATATCTCATTGTTGTCTTAATTTACATTGTCCTAATGGCATATGGATGTGGAGAATATTTTAATATACTTATTTGCCATCTGTATACATTCCTTAATGTGGTAAAATTCCTCTAAAACCCCTCTAGAATTTTTGTCATATAATTTTTAGATAGATTTTACACATCCACAATATAAGTGTATCTAAATTATAATTACTTGACCTTTAAAATAATAAATAAACATTTTTGTATATAAAGACTAAAATAATAATTGTTACTGGCACAAGATACAGGGAGGGGTGGAAAGGATGCAATATATTTTCCCTCTGTTTTAAAATAGCAAGTTTTTCTTATAGCATATGAGTATTCTTTTCCACTAAAATGAGAAAAAAATCTCAGAATCCATAACACAGGGTAGTTGAAAGGCAGTACTATTCAGTCAGAGTCAAATAATAAGACTATGTTTTTATCTCTAACCTTGGTCCTTAGAAGAGTGGATCAAGCAGCTCCAACTATCAAGCAAAGTAATACGAAAGAAAAACTATGAGATATTATTACATTTTGGCATCTGACAGAGTAGATCCTAACATAGGTACTTGTGGCACTCTCATCCTGCCCCCTCAAAAAAGAAATGACATATCATATCATGACAAAAAAGTAATGGAACATAATCAACAAAAGAAAAAAATAAAATATAACCAGAAACATTGAAATTTAGTACAATCTAACAATAGCCAGAGGGGAAGGGGGAGAGGAGATTGGGGAATGGGCTTTCAGGAACTACTATAAAGAACACATGGACAAAGCCAAGGGGGAGGGTGGAAGAAAGGGAAGGAGATGGGTTTGGCTGGGGTGGGGGAAGAGTGGTGGGGAGAAAATGCAGACAACTGTAATTGAACAACAATAAAGTAATTTTTTAAAGTGACATATCACTAATGAGAGGTTTTGATTCTAGGATGATGATCAGTTCACTTTAACTCAGTGCATAGTGGTTGCTTCTACATAAATTATTCCCCCATATCTGATTAGGATGGGTCTAGTTTATATACCTCCCCTTAAAACAACAGGCCCTTCCAGATATCAAAAACATACATATACAATGGATAACAACTAAGGTGGGAAGAAAGACTAGAAATTATGAGTATATACATTGATTTTTCTCTCCTCTTCTCTTTTTGTACCCAGAATCAGATGTTGCTGATTTTGATGGCAGAAGCTCCCTTCTGTACAGGTTCAATCAGAAGCTGCTGAGCACTCTCAAAGATGTGATCTCTCTGAAGTTCAAGAGCATCCAAGGAGATGGTGTTCTGTTCCATGGAGAAGGTCAAAGGGGAGACCACATCACCCTGGAGCTCCAGAAAGGGAGGCTCGTCCTACTTCTCAGTTTGGGTAAGGTCAAATTAACCCCTGCTCAAACACCTACAGAAAATATATATATATATATATATATATATATATATATATATATATATATATATATATTTTTTTTTTTTTTTTGTAGCAAGTTCTAGTTTCTGATCCTCCTGGTGTAGGAAGTGGAAGTTTATAAAGCACAGTTTAAGTGATGTTTTTCTTTTATTCCTGTCAGAGAAGAAAACTACCCTGTTTTGAAATGATTAACCCATAGATTGCATTATTTGAAATGAGATCATATTGGTAGGTAAGAAGATATACATGCTAATTGCTGGGCTTTATTTTGTTTGTCTGTTTATTTGTTTATTATCTACCTATTTGTCCGTTTATATCTTTTAAAAGTAACTAAGTTTAAACACATGCACACATTCACACATTATAATGAGGCTTGCTCACAATCCTTCATTTGGTACATGTGTTACATTTAAGAAAGGTAAGTTCCAGGAGAAAAAAAATAGAAAAGAACATTTTACTTTCTTTAGAGTTTTTTTTTTTTTTTTTTAGAGGTTTTTTTATTTGTTTGATTTGTTTTGTTTTTTTAGGTAGGAGATATCATGTATATGAAGAAAATGTAAGTTTCTGGGCATTCTCATGTCTTTTTATGAGGTGTACTGCTTTCTTTAGGTGTCCTGGCTGCCCCACAGTGAGCTTGAAACTTGTCAGATGAAAGCTAATTTAGTACAGAATACCCTCCAGTCTTCTGCACATTGAGGACATGAAACTCTTGCTGTGGGTTGGTGCCCATCATGGCCTTTTTTGCAGGCCTTCATTTAACTGTAATCCACTTCCTATCCCAAAGGAAGAAAGAGAGGGGTTCCCTACTCTTTATGTGATCAAAGGCACTTTTGAAGGATGGGTGAGACAACTGCAGAAGGCAAGGAGCAGAGTTCTGAAAGATTCAAAGGCAAACCCAAAAGGAAATTATAAAAAGAGCCAAATGGATGAAAGAAGAAGTGACTGTTTTATATGACAATGATTCCCTGCCAACCATTTGATATTTATTAATACTGAGTTGCCCAAAAAGTCTGTTAATTTTTTTCCATAAAATGAAAGACACAGCATTAATTTTCACCAATACCTTTATTGATTTGAATATTTTGAGTATGTTAGTAATCTCCTGCTATTGGCTTCTAGTGGGTAGAGGCCAGAGGTGCTGCTAAACATCTCCCAATGCATAAGACAGCCCCACAGCAAAGAATTATTTGGCCAAAATATCAATATAACAAACTTCACATATCACTTTTAACACATTTGGTCAGTCAGAGCCCCTTCTCTATACACTGCACAAATACTTTTTTTGTGTATCAGTTGCATTTTTACCTTTCTTGAAATAATGAAGCTTAATATTATGAAAATGTTACATATTTTATTCTATCTTCAATATTAAAATGGCTACACAAAAATCACCAATTTTGATATTTTTCAAAAATTCATTCTAATATGACAGCTGTCACAATACAAGCCAACAAAATTGTTTTGAATGAAGTTAAAGATTACTAAGCCCTACTAGAGCCATTGTATGGAAAAAATAAACTTTTTGACCCAATATTTAAAAAGGGGTGAATATTATACCTGTGGAAGGCAATTATAAGTATTCACTATTAGATAGTAAAGAAGGAAAGTCACAGCATAATTTAGTATGTAAGTTCAAGTTTCATCAAAGACTGGAAAAAATCACAGATAAATCACACAAAAATAATTTTAACAGTTAACAGGAGAGACATAAAAATGAAGATTAGTTCAGATTCAATAAATAATCAGAACATGTATGTCTTTATTTTGAGTGGTTTCTGAGTATCTTCTTAGCCTCCTGGGTGAATATTGTCAGGGTCCAAAGACAATCTCTGGAATCCTAAATTTAACTCATAAAATTGACACCTAATGTATCAAATTAAATATACACCAAAGGCATCTTTAGAACAGTGTGTTACTTAGAAGAGAGAAGTAAGAGGACTTGGTAGTAACATAATTGATTGTATATTAGTGGTTTATCAATTAACTACCTGAAGGTTGGGCATATAAATACTTAACAGAAATGTATTGGTTCATTAACTGTTATTCAATTTCTACAAAAAATATATGGTGAATGAAGGGAAACCCTCACCCTCTGCCAAGTACATGTGCCTTAGAGAGCATTGTGGGTTGTGAGTGAAGTTACTATTTGTTACCAATATTATAACATGTCTTTACTTATATTAATTCTACCAGTTACTGCTACAAATATTTAGATTGTCAATTCATGTATGGTATTCCTCCTCTACAGCTTTGTTTCCTCAGTATTGCATGATGGAAAGAAATGGATGTGGTCATGCAACAGCTTCATTAAAATTGCAGACATGGGTTGGCTATGTATTGTGAGAAAAGCTGCATAAACTACATGGATTTTTATGTATTTGTAATCTGGGCTAGTAATAACTATCTTGCAGAGCATGAACATAAAACCAAAAATATCATGAATGGATAATTTATATCAGTAAATAAACATGGAGAAGTATCAAGATGAGAAGCTCTTAATATTACTCATTTATTCAACAAATATTTGAATGTTCCACACCCTGTGCTATCCCAGTCTTCCTAAAAAGAAATGGTTATATTAAGATAAATAGGACCTGCACCTTGTGGTGATACATAGAAGAAAAAGGAAGTCTTTTTGTCCTCCCAGTTTCTTCTGTTCTATATTTCTAGCCATAGTATTGACAAAGTAAAACCTCACTCAGCAGTAAAACTATGTTCTGTCTGTATTCTTTATAGTTTTGTAATGCCTTCATCTTTTTACCTGCTTTTGGATTTCCCCCATTTCCATCAGTTTCCATGGTTGAGTGTTTCCTATACTTACCCATTTTACACAGTTGCCTAGGATAGTTTAGTAGCTCTGTCTCTAGAAACACATCATTATCTGTTAGTACTTTAACTCTTCATATGTCAATTTCACCAGTTAGTAACTGCAAGCACTAACTTAAGTGGAAATTACTTTGAATTGCCTAGAATGAAAACTGTAGTGCAGGTTCCACAAAGGCAAGGTAACACTTTGTTCATTGCTACAGTTCCGGAACCTAGATATGCACCTACCTAAAGCCGGCACTTGAGGCAAACTGAGTACATTAGAAAAAAGGGCTTCTATTTCATACATCAAGGCCTGTCATAAATACACATTGTTCTTATTGGGCTTGCTCACCTACAAGGCTATGCTCTTAACTTCCTAATGATCCATTCTCTCTTCTATGAGGGTGCCTGATATTTACAGAGTACCCACACTGTGCTAAAATGTTACCCAATCCTCAGAGCAGTCCTATTAGCTAAGTAAATATGAACCCTGATTTACCCATGTGGAATATTAGGTCAAAGAATATAAATCATTTGTTCAATTTGCATAGCTGGCTATTAGATGTAACCACTATTGATGTCTAGTTATATCTAACCAGTTTTTAGTATTATTTTAAGATTATAAAATATGCTAATGAGCCCTGGCTGCATTGCTTAGTTTGATAAAGTGTCATCCTGTACACCAAAAGCTTGAGGGTTTGATTCCTAGTCAGGGCCCATACCTAGGTTGCAGGTTGGATCCCCTGTTGAGTGCTCATAGGAGGGAAGCAATCAATATTTCTCCCAATTGATATTTCTCTCTCACATTTCTCTCCCTCTTTCTTTCTTCCTCTCTCTAAAGTCAATAATCAAAAAACATATTCTCAGTTGAGGATTAAAAAAATAGGCTAATGTGCTACTGATATATCTGATAAGGAGTTAATATTCAAAATTTACAAATAACTCATACACTCAACACCGAAAGAACAAATAACTCCATGAAAAATGTGCAGAGGAACTAAATAAACACTTCTCCAAAAAGAACATACAGATAGCCAAAACACATATGAAAAGATGCTTAATATCTTTCCATGTGACTCTTTCTTTGCTGATTGTCTGATTCACATTACCTGGTTGCTTCTACCATGTCTGACTCAAACTGGACCAAATTTAGGGTTTACAGGCAAAAGCGCAGATTATATAACAACCATTAAGCTATCTTGAGATATCTGCACATTCTCCAAAGAGTCAAATGGAAATTTACTTTAGCTCTTTTAAAACTCACACATTTTAATAAACCAATTCATATGTATTTATAAAACATGTATTGTAGTTTTGAGCTTGTATTAAATACTGTGGAAAAATTTTTAAAGTTGCTGTTTTTGAGAGCCTACATTTTAAGCACTCTACTAGACATTTAATATATATTTCATTTAAATCACATGGCTATCCTATAAACTATATCTAACTCCATTTTACAGATGAAGAAACTGATAGTCATTGTTACCCAGTCAGTTTCTCAAAGTGACAAATTTGCATAACTACAGACCTGGGATTAGAACTCTATCTTACACCAAAACCCTAACATTAATAATTAAAATTTTGTAAATCTTCATAATATAGTTACATATTAGATATCTGCAAGTCCATATGCATGTGTTAAATTGTGAGAATAGAGAGACAGGTGATAGACAGGAGTCCAGAAAGGCTTTATGAATTAACAGTAATCATGTGGCTTGGTTAGTTTCTTTTTTCTTCATCAAGGTCTCAATTACTTCACAAAATATTCATTAGCTCTGCATATTGACACGCAGATTTTTTAAATTCTCATCAGAAGACATTTTCATTTGCCTTTTTTAGAGAGAAAGGAAGGGAAAGAGAGAAACATGGGTGCAAGAGAATCAATTTAAGAGAAGCATTGATTGGTTGATCCTCTCAGGGACCAGGGATCATATGCATTTGGACAGGGGGTTACTGGCACTCAAGCCCAACTGGGGATAAACCCTCAACCTAGATATATGCCCTGACCAGAATTGAACCTACAACCTTTCAGTTATGGGACAATACTCCAACCATTGAGCCACACCAGCCAAAGCCACACAAGAGATTTTTATGGTAATGACTAGCATACAGAGGTGAAATTTGCCTTTTCATTTTACATGACACCTATGCCCCTTAGAGTTGCTCCATTTTTCTTTTCCGGAACTCTCTCCTTTTTGATCCATTAAATTATTTTCTGAGACTGTCTATTCCTCTACAAGCTTGTGTGTGTGTGTTTGTGTGTGTGAGGTGTGTGTGTGTGGTGGACGCAGATGGTCAGAACATAAGAAATGAGAAATGAGGGTAATGAGTATCATTTTTTTTTTCCAGTAGAGGTAGTGTGAGAATATCAGCTTTGTTGACAGAGAGAGCAAGGTTGTAACTGGAATTCTTTGTGTACTTGGGTAAGATGTGTGGCTTCTTTGAGACAGGGCTTTTTTGCAGGGCTGTGTTGAGCAAAAATTGTAACAACATACATCAAGTCTGTACCTCATATGAGAAGCTTAATAAATACATGCAAATACCAATATTGATAATCTGAAAAATTAAAAATGGGACAGTCAATTCTAAAAATCCAAGGGAAGCAGGCAATGGGGATATTCACATGAATGCCCAACTATTTTAGCCACGAATTAAGCTTTTCTAAGAGATTTCTTTTTTTGGCTTACAATCTTAAGCAAGAGAGTTTCCAATCTCTTTTGCTCAGGCTATCTGAAATTCATAGATTGTAAAAGTTAAAGTGGCATACATATTTGAACTAATTAAGACCAAGCAAGAAGATTCCATCAAAGAAGACAAATACTGCAAAATGTGCATACTTAGGCACAAACTGTTAGTTCTAAGGGTGAAGAAATTGACATGTTTATCCACAGTATGTTGGGGGTGGGAGATAGAAAGATTAAATTAGAAATGTTTTGCAAATGTTTTATGCTTCCTATACAAATTGTTATATTCTTTGGGTTTTGAATAATATTTATCTGATTTCATTTTAACTATATCTCAAACCACATGAGGATCAGTATATTTTAATTATAAATAGAATGGTTTTCCATACTTCTTTGGCCTAAAAGAGTTTTTGCATATTTTTATTGTCTTTTTCCATGGAGATTTTGTCCCCACGGGGATTTTGTCTTGCCTTAATCAATTGCAAACTAGTTAAAGCTAGCAGTTAGACCTCAATTGTCACTGATATAAAACTTAAAATGTATATTTCAGGATAAAAATATTTATAATTTTTTGAAAATTGTTTAATTGTTATCTCCAATAATGACATTTTTATGTAAGGTAGAATGTTTCCTAGGACTAATATCCTGCCTTCTTCCTGTAAAAACCAGGTATAGACACAATTCAAAAATCCTACTTACGGATTGCAGAAATTCCATTTTGCCAGGTGTTTAAACAAATTTTTACACAATTTTGTTTTATTACATGATTTCTGAGTATTAGCATAGAATAAGTAATGAAGGGACAAGTTAAATTCATTCATGTCTGCCATTTTTTTATAAACTTAAAAGTAACTTGATTGGAAAGAATATATGCACTCCTATGTTCATCGCAGCATTACAATAGCAAAGCTATGGAATCAACTCAAGTATTCATCAGGATAAAAAGCGTGCAGTACACACATATATACAATGGAATATTACTTGCTCATAAAAAGAACAAAAGCTGACCTTTTGAAAATTAAGAAGTACAAATTGGTAGTTACAACATAGGGTGAAATAAAGTACAGCATAGGGAATGTAGTCAATAATATAATAACAATATATGGTGCCATTCAGGTACTGGAAATATCAGGGGGAACACTTTTTAAGGTATATAATTGTCTAACCACTACACTGTACACATGAAACTAATATAAATAATATTAAATGTAAATTGCAATTAAAAAATAAAGAAGCAAAAAAAGAAGTAACTTGTAATGTAGGAGATATTCTATAATTTAATCATCATTTATGCATTGCCTAATAAATCAGTTTTGGAAGACATGAGTCACACTTTTAAAAGTTTGTTTTCTCATAAAAATAATGTTCACTTTAAAATATAGAAAAAATAGAAAAAACAAAACCTTTCTTAATATTTTAGTAATAGCATACTTGAGATTTACATTTTTTATTTATTTCTTTTCTATAGTTGTAACTTTCTATATTTATACTATTCTATCTTGCCTTCATATATTTTAAATCAATAAGGTACAAATTTTTATTTTTAATTTTTTTATATTCTCCCCATTACCATTTGTTCCCTTATGTCCCTCTCCCCTCTGCAATCACTATGCTCTTTTCCATGTCCATGAGTCCTTTTTACTTTTTGCTCCATTCTTCCACCCTGTAACTTCCCCACATCATCTGTCATCCTGCTCTCCATCTATGAGTCTGTTCCCATTTTCCTTGTTAGTTTGGTTTGCTTATTAGATTCTACATATGAATGAAATCATATGACATCTGTCTTTCTCTGATTAGCTTATCTCACTTAGCATAATGTTCTCCAGATCCATTGATGCTGTCACAAAGGGTAAAACTGTCTTCTTTTTTCATGACTGAGTAGTATTCTGTTGTGTAAATGTGCCATAGTTGTTTTATCCATTCATCTATTTATGGACAACTTGGCTGATTCTCTACCTTGGAAATTGTAAATAACACTGCAATGAACATAAGGATACTTAACGTTCTTTCAAACTCATGTTTCGGATTCCTTTGGATATAGTCGTAAAAGTGGGATTGCTTAGTCACAAAGCTTATCCATTTTCAATTTTTTGAAGTATTCCCATACTGCCTTCCATAGTGGCTCAACCAATCTGCATTCCCACCAACAGTGCAAAGGGTACTCATTTCTCCACATCCTCACCAGCACTTGTTGTTTATTACTTTATTGATGGCATCCATTCTGACAGATGTGAGATGATAACTCATTGTGGCTTTAATTTGCCTTTCTCTGATGATTAGTGATGTTGAGCATCTTTTCATATGTCTATTGGCCATTTGTGGTGGTCTATCCAGGTCCTTTGCCCATCTTTTAATTGTTTTTTTTTTTTTTTGTCTTGAATTTTGTAAGTACTTTATAAATTTTGGATATTAACACCTAAATAAAGTATAAATTATTGAATATCACTTTTATTCAATGTTTCTTTTTTTGCTTTATAAAAATGGTTATGACTACTGAATATACTTTTTTCTTTTTTCCTCTTTTTTATTCTTGTTTATTCTATTAGAATTGCTCCAATCTTGCCCCCCCCTTGCTTTCCTCCATTCATCCACATACCCCACTCCCACAGTCCATCTCAATTCTGTTACCCATGTCCATGGGTCATTCATGCATATTGTTTCAATACTCCCTTCCCCTTCTTTCATCAGTCCCTCTCCTCCCATTTTCTTCTGACAGCTGTCAATCTCTTCCCTTTTTTCAAGTCTGAGGTTCTGTTTTGCTCATTTGTGTATTTTGTTTATTAGATTCCTCTTTTAAGTGATATCATATGATGTTTGTCTTTCACTTAGCATAATGTACTCGAGTTCAATTTATGCTATTGAAAAGGATAGTAATTTCTTCCTCTTTCTTTCTGCTGCATAGTATTCCATTGTGTAGATGACCCACTGTTTTTAATTCATACGCTAATGGGCACTTAGGTTGTTTACAACACTTGACTATTGTAAGTTGTGCTGCTATAGACATTGAGATGCATAAGTTCTTTTGAATTGTTGTTTTGGAATTCTTAGGGTATATTCCCAGAAGTGGAATCCCTGGGTCACAAGGCAGTTCCATTTTTAGTTTCTAAAGAAATTCCATACTATTTTACTAGGTGGCTGCAACAGTTTACATTCCCACCAACAGTGTACTAGGATTTCCTTTTCTCCACATCCTCACCAGCACCTGTAGTTTGATTTATTCATGATAGCCATTCTGACAGGTGTGAAGTGATATCTCATTGTGATTTAAATTTGCATCTCTCTGATGGATAGTAATACTGAGAATTTTTTCATACACCTATGACCATCTGTATGTCCTCCTTGGTCCTCTGCCGATTTTTAATTGAATTGTTCATCTTCCTGGTGTTGAACCATGTGAGTTCTTTATATATTTTGAAGAATTTACCCTTGGCGAATGTATCATGGCAAATATATTCTCCCATATAGTCAATTTCCTTTTCATTTTGATGATGGTTTCTTTATCCGTACAGATTTTTATTTTATTTTTTTAGTTTTTTTAAATTTTATTTATATTTTTATTGTTGTTCAAGTACAGTTGTCACCACTTTTTGGCCACCACTTTCCCCTACCACACCCACCCTCACCTCCCACCCTCAATTCTTCCCCCCATTGGCTTTGCCCATGAGTCCTTTACACATGTTCCTTGAGGACCCTTCCCTTTCCTTTCTCTGTTATCCCCTTCACCATTCCCCTGACAAATTGATAATTTGATGTAGTCAGTCTTGTTTTTTTTTTCCTTTATTTCCCTTGATCCAGGAGATATATTATCTCAAATACTGCTACATGAGATATCCAAAATTTTACTGCCTATGTTTTCCTCTATGACTTTTATGATATCATAACTTATATTTAAGTATTTTACCCATTTTGAATTTATACTGCTGTTTGGTGTAAGTTGGCATTCTAGTTTAATTTTTTTGCATGTACCATTCCAGTGCTCCCAACAGCATTCATTGAAGATGCTATTTTTGTTCCATTGTATGTTCATGCCCCCTTTATCTAATATTCATTGACTCTAAAGACATGGGCATATTTCTCAGCAATCTATTATTTTCCATTGATCTATGTGTCTGTTTTTATGCCAGGACCAGACTATTTTGATTACTGTGGATCTGTGTAGTACAGTTTAATATCAGGTTGTCATCCCTCCAAATTTTTTCATCTTTCTCAAGATTTCTGTGGCTATTTGGGGTCTTTTTTTTGGTTCCACATAAATTTTTGAAGTATTTGTTCTAGATCTGTGAAATATGCCATGAGTATTTTAATAGTAATTTTGCTGAATCTATAGATTACTTTGGGTAGTATAGACATTTTAATGATGTTAAATTCTTCCACTCCATGAATGGCTTATATGCTTATTTATTTATATCTTTCTCAACATCTTTCTTCACCATTCAATAATTTTGATTACAGGTCTTTTACCTCCCTGGTTAATTTTATTCCTAGGTAATCTATTTTTTTGTTGTTGCTGTAGTAAGTGGGATTTTTTTTTCTTAGTTTCTATCTTGTGACAGCTCATTGTTGGTATACAAATGCATCATCATAGGGATACCAGAAGGAGAAAAAAAGGAGCATGGGATAGAAATCCTGTATGAAAAAAATAATGAAGGAAAACTTCCCTAACTTGGTGAGGGAAAAAGTCACACAAATTTCAAGAAGCACAAAGGGTCCCAATCAAGATCATTCCAAACAGGCCCACTCTAAGACACATTACAATCAAAAGAGCAAAGTTTAAAGACAAAGAGAAAATTTTAAAAGCAACAAGGGAGAAACAGGAAGTAACATACAAGGGTGCTCCAATAAGTTTATCAGCTGATTTCTCAATAGAAAGGTTACAAGGCAGAAAGTACTGCCAAAAAATATTCCAGTTATGAGGGTAGGAAAATGTCAGCAACATAGGTTGGAGTGGAATCCATCTCCTGATATGCACAGGGGGAATACCTTGATGATCTTCTGAGGAACGGAGTGAACAACCAATGTTATCTTAGCATATATGAAGATTGGAGGCCAAAACTATAGAGAACACTGAAAAATCAGACAGTAAAGAAAGTGCTTAAGGACAGTCAGGTCCCTGGGACCAGCGTGGGACCAGGGCAGCAGCAGACCCAGCCCTGGCAATTACTGGATCTGCCATAGGATTCTTGGGAGAACGCCAGGTCAACAGCTCCCTCCCCTGCCAAACAAGGTGTGAGCAGCACCAGGAGGGACCTGGATGCTTGAATTTGCTGGGGGAAATATTTGAAGTGGCAAACACACAGGAGCAGTGTGCAGCCACAGAGACTGTAGATGCTGGCTGGGAAGAGTTGGGCTGTGTCAGACCCTGACCCAGATAGTCCCCAGTCTGGTTGGAGAGTTGGGTTGTGTGAGAGGCCAGGTGCTTATTTGGAGCAGCAGACTTGAATTGGAATTTTTGAAAAAGAAAAAAAAAGAGGCACTCAGCAGGTGTTTAGGGAATTCTCCCACAGCAGCCTCCCCCACCTGCCCTGGCTACCTCCATGCAACCCCCTCAGTCTTGGCCATGGACCCACTTCTGCTGCCAGGACTTTGACTGCATCCCTGCCCCCTGCTGCAGCAGCAGAGGACATCTAACCATGCCTAAAACCCCAGTGCTGCGCCACTGATCCAGCTGCCCCCCATCCGGCTTCAGCCACCACCACAGCAGAGGAGGCCAGTGTACCTGACATTGCCACCCAGAGACTGTATTTCTGTAACAGTAATGGAAGCTGAATATCACTTCTTCAACCCTGGGGGTAGATGGCACCCAATGCAGCCACCCCAGCTGCCATAGCAACAGCAGTGAAGGCTGTGTACTCACACTTGAAGCCCTGGGAATGGCAAACACCCAAATGTGCAAAACAGTGACTGCCAATCCTACCCCAACAGAGGAGGCCAAGCACTCATGGCAACAGTCCTGGGGATGGAGTATAACTGACTCCACTGCCTAGAGGCACCTTGCACCCAACCCCACCCCTCTGGGCACAGCAGCAGAGTAAGCAAGCCCCTGCATCCTCTGGGGCAGCACAGAGGTGCCCCCATTCTGCAGGGTGGAATGGTTCTTTAAGAGGAAGGTGGAGACAGCCCTGCAGAGGAGAGCAGCAGGCCTCAAGAAGTCAACAATAACAAGAAAGAGTTGGGGTACTGAACTACCCGGAAGAGACTCTCAGAGTCTGTAGCATCTAGGGCAGCAGAGAGCAAGAAGGTGGTGTGTGAGTTGAAGGTGGTGTGTGAGTTGCCCCTAATTGGTGTACCTCAAGGACAGCCCAACTGCTGGACTGAATGCATAGGACGAGTGCAGAAGGGCACTGGGAGCCCAGAAGAAAACTGAGGAACTGGGCTAGAGGCTGGGCAACTGGGAAGAGCTGCTCAGACATGGCACCAATACCTGAAAAACCACAGGAAGGGAGAAAAGCAAAACCAATCCCTCCTCAGCCTGCTACAGCTAGGAAGATCAGCAAAACTGGATTGGCTTGTTTAAAGCCAGCAGGAGGTTTCTTCTTTTTTAAAAAATTCCTCCTCCCTTTCTTTCTTTTTCTATTTCTTTTTCCTTCTTCCTTTTTTTTTCTTTTTTCTTTTTAAATTCCCACAAGTGAGACAGTAACACCTGGAGCTGTGAAAGTACCAGAGTTAGATCCAAGGACAGGTCATCACAACAAGTGAGACAGTGAGGCAAATTTCACTTTGCTACTTCAGAGAACGTGCAAGTTATTGTTTATTATTATTATTATTTACTATTTTCACATATTTTATTTTATTAGTATTTTCTCATTTCTCTTCTTTCTCTTTAGTTGTCTTCAATTGGTTTGTTAAATTGCATTGTTTGACTGCTTTCCCTTCTCTCTTTCCAATGTATTTTTAATTATCCATTTTTCACTTAACTTGTGTTCCAATAGCACGCTACTCTAGGTCCTGTACTTCCTACTCTTATTCTTCAGATCACATAGATTCTATCATATGATTTCTGCACCATTACTATTGTAAATAATTCTCATTGCATACAATTGTAAATACTATAGAGCACTGTTCCTAGAACTTAGCTCACTTCACTGATTCTGGAACTTTATTACTGTGGTGGTTAACCCTATTCTCTTGAACAGTACACCTATTTTTCATCCTTTACTTTCACTTTACCTCATAATCTGACTTCCCACAAGCTCACTGCTTTCTAGATCCAACTCACAATCCTTCCCGCCCCTAACAAGAGTCTTATCTTACTTCTACCCTTTCTAAAAAGTGGCATGTTGGGAGAAATATAACTGTTAACACTATACATATGCAAAAAATCTCCTATCTCTTCTTTACAGGTTGGTATTTTAAATACAATAGAATACACTCCCACTGTCCTAAACCATTTTGCTTTCCCCCTCCAACTGATCACAAAAAAAAGAGTAGGTGGGAGATGTGAACACCAGTATACCTGCTGGAAGAGAAAACACACCAACAAAGGAACCACCAACAGATAACAAGGGAAGAAGGTGAAGGAGGGAGTGGAAACCACACTAACCCTCACCCAGTACTCACCTGGAAA
Source organism: Anoura caudifer (assembly GCA_004027475.1). Taxonomy (NCBI): domain Eukaryota; kingdom Metazoa; phylum Chordata; class Mammalia; order Chiroptera; family Phyllostomidae; genus Anoura; species Anoura caudifer. The sequence goes on from PVKU01006735.1 coordinate 61,134, forward strand.
TACAACTAAATGGTGGAGAAATTACCCAGCAGAAAAACTGAACAATAGAGAGAGAGAGAGAGAGTAGCCTCAAGACCTTGGACAGACAGAAGATCCAGCTTCAACAGAAACTGTCCACACCAGCACAACAGAATACAAGACATGGTGGATGGAGTAACTCTCAGTTATCCAGCTGCAGAAAAGGACCCACCAAACAAAGACCCAACAACAAGCAAAAACCCAAAAACATACAAAGAACCAACATAAATGACAACACAAGACCAGTAAGCTCAGGAGATCAAGGAGACTGTGCCACTGAATATCACAGGTCTTCTACCATACAAGTTCACACCATAAGCCCACAGAGTCAGAGCAGATCAATTTAAAAAGCAGAAGGTAATGAGAAGAATTTCACAAGCAATGGGAAGACAAAGAAACAATCCCCAAATGAAAGGAAAGGAGGAAGCTTCAGAAAGAATGCTAAATGAAATAGAGTCAATTCCACTATCAGATATTGAGTTCAAAGCAATGGTTGTCAGGAAGCTCAATGAGCTCACAGAAAATTACCAAAAACTACAGGGAAACTATGAGGAACTTACTGCAAACTATATCAACATGAAAAAGGAAATAGAAATTATCAACAAGGGCCAAGAGGAAATGAAGAATACAATATCTGCATTGAAGAACACAGTAGAAGGGATCAAAACCAGGCTACATGAGGCACAGGATTGGATTAGTGAGCTAGAGGACAAAGTTTTAAAAAAACACCCAGAAAGAGCAAGAAAAAGAAAAGAGACTCAGTAAGAATGAAGAGGATTTAAGGGAAATGCAGAACAACATGAAACATAATATTATCCATATAATAGGGATACCAGAAGTAGAAGAAGAAGAGCAAGGGATAGAAAACCTGTGTAAAAAAGTAATGATGGAAATGTCCCTAAATTGATGAGAGAAAAATCACTCAAATCCAGGAAACACAGAGAGTCCCAATCAGGAAAAACCCAAAGAGGCTCACTTCAAGACACATCATAATTAAAATGGCAGAATTCCAAGACAAAGAGAGAATCTTAAAGGCAGCAAGGGAGCAAAAGGAAGTAACATACAAGGGAGCCCTGATAAGGTTAGCAGCTGACTTCTCAATGGAAACACTCCAAGCCAGAAGAGAATGGCAAGAAATATTCTAAGTAATGAAAACCAGATGCCTGCAACCTATACTACCTTATCCAGCAAGGCTCTCAATTAAAATGGAAGGCCAAATAAGGAGCTTCCCAGACTAAAGAAGCTTCAAAGAATATACCTCATACAAACCAGTTTTGCAAGAGTTGCTAAAGGGTTTGCTTTAAGAACAGGAGGAGAAAGAATGAAAGAGATAGGAAAACAGGCATGAAAAATGGCAACAAATAAGTGTCTACCAATAATAACTTAAATGTAAATGGATTAAATTATCCAATCAAAAGATATACAATAGCTGAATAGACAAGAAAGCATGACCCACACATATGCTGCCTAAAAGAGACCCACCTCACAACAAAAGGCCTACACAGACTCAAAGTGAAGGGCTGGAAACAAATTTTACAAGCAAATAAATAGGGAAGAAGAGCTGGTGTAGCAATACTCATATCAGACAAAATAGACTTCAAAAACAAGGGCTATAAAAAGAGACACAGAAGGCCACTTCATAATAGGCAGTGGAAGAATCCATCAAGAAGACATAAACATTATAACCACATTTGCACCCAATGTAGTAGCGCTCAGGTACATAAGGAAAATCTTGGAGGATGTCAAGAAAGATATGTACAGGAACACTCTTATAGTAGGGAATTGCAACACCCCACCATCAAAAGTGGATAAATTTTCCAAACAAAATATCAACAAAGGTACTGTGCCATTGAACATAATGCCCTTGATCAAATGTGTTTTAACAGAAATATATAGAAAGACTTTCATACCAAAGAAGCAAAATACACAATCTCTTCAAATGCACATGGAATAATTTCAAAGATAGACCCCATGATAGGACAAAAAACAAGCCTCAAGAAATTCAAGGAAATTGAAATCATATCAAGCATTTTATCTGATCACAAGGGACTGAAACTACAACCTCAAGGAAAAAAACCCAAAACAGTCAAACTCATGGAGATTGAATAGCATGCTATTAAACAATGAATGGGTAAAAAGGGGGTTAAAGGAATACATCAAAAGTTTATAGAAACAAATGAAAATGAACTCCAAACAATCCAAAAGTTATGGGATACAGTGAAGGCAGTACTGAGAATGAAGTTCATATTCATAGCAATATAGGCTTACCTAAAAAATATAGAAACATTTTAAATAAACAATCAAACCCTACACCTACAAGAACATGAAATTGAACAACAAAGACAACCTAGAGCAAGTAGAAAAAAACAAATAACCAAGATCACAAAAGAATTAAACAGCATAGAGATTAAAACCACAGTTCTAAGAATCAATAAATCCAGGAGCTGGTTGTTTGAAAAGATAAACAAAATTGACAAACCTTTAAGCAGACTCGTCAAAGAAAAAAGAGACAGGACCCAAATAAACAGAATCAGAAATAAAAGAAGAGGTATTACAACTGATGCCATAGAAATAAAAAGGATTGTAAAAAATTACTACAAAGAACAATATGCAAAGAAATTTGAAAACCTAGGTGAAATGGACAAATTTCTAGAAAAATTTAATCTTCCAAAACTGAATGAAGAAGAAGCAGAAAGCCTGAACAGACCTATAACAGCCTTATCAAAAGCTTTTGATAAGGTAAAGGGCCCATTTATGATAAAACACTTAGCAAAGTGGGAATAGAGGGAACATTCCTCAACACAATAAAGACCATATGTGAGCCACCTATAGACAACATCATACTCAATAGGCAAAAAGGTAGACCTTTCTCACTAAGATCAGGAACAGTAATCAAAAAGCTTTCAACACACACAAGCCATGGACCAGATGGTTTCACAGGAGAATTAAAAAGAAATATTTAAGGAAGAGATAACCCAAATATTTCTCAGACTATTCCAAAAAAACCAAGATTATGGAAGATTCCTAAGCTCTTTTAATGAAGCCAGCATCATCCTAAACCCCAAACCAGATAAAGATATAAAAAAGAAAGAAAACTTCAGGCCAATATTGGTGATGAACAGAGATGCTCAAATCCTGAACAAAATATTGGCAAACTACATCCAACAATATGTTAAAGAGATCATATACTGTGATCAAGTGGGATTCATCCTAGGGATGCAAGGATGGTACAATATTTGCAAATATATAAACTTAATACATCACATAAACAAAACAAAAGATGAAAATCACATGATCCTTTCAATAGATGTGGGAAAAGTTTTGATAAGATGCAGGACCCATTTATGATAAAACACTTAGCAAAGTGGGAATAGAGGGAGCATTCCTCAACATAATAAAGATCATATGTGAGCCACCTATAGACATCATACTCAATAAGCAAAAAGGTAGACCTTTCTCACTAAGATCAGGAACAAAAAAAGGATGCCTGCTTTCACCACTTCTATTCAACATAGTATTGGAATTCCTAGCCAAAGCAATTAGACAAGAAAGGGAAATAAAAGGCAATCAAATTGGAAAGGAGGAAGTAAAACTTATTGTTTGCAGATGACATGGTCATGTACATAGAAAATCCTATAGACTCCACCAAAAAACTAACCAACCTAATAAATGAATTTGTCAAAACAGCAGAATTCAGAGCCAATAATCAGAAATTGAAGGCAAAAATGCACCAACAAAAGTACACCAACCATGAAGTATCAGAAACAGAAATCAGGAAAAAAAATCCCATTTGATATAGCAAAAAGAAAAGTAAAGTACCTAGGAATAAACCTAATCAAGGAAGTAAAAGACCTATACTCAGGAAACTATACAACAGTGAAGAAAGAAATTAAGGAAGACACAAATGGAAGCATGTACCATGCTCATGGATTGAAACAATTGGCATCATCCAAGTGTCCATACTACCCAAAGTGATTTATAAATTCAATGCAATCCCTATTAAAATGCCAATGACATATTTCACAGATATAAAATAAACATTTCAGAAATTTATATGGAACCATAGATTACTCTGAATAACTGAGACATTTTGAGAAAGAACAAAACAGGAGGAATCAAAATACCTGATATCAAACTGTATTACAAGACCACTGTAATCAAAACAGCCTGGTACTGGCATAAGAACAGACACATAGAAGAATAGAACAGAACAGAGATCCCAGAAATAAATCCAAGTCTCTACAGTCAAATAATATTTGACAAAGGGAGAAGAAGCATAAAATGGAGTAAAAATAGCCTCTTCAACAAATGGTGTTGGAGAGCTGGACAGCTACATGCAAAAAAAATGAAACTTGATCACAAACTTACACCATACAAAAAATAAATAAATTCAAGGTGGATAAAAGACTTAAGTATAAGTCATGACATTATAAAAATCCTGGAGGAAAACATTTGCAAGAAAGTCTCAGACATTTCACGCAGCAACACTTTCACTGTTATGTCCCCTAGAGCAAGGGACATAAAGGAAAGAATAAACAAATGGGACCTCATCAAATTAAAAAGCTTCTTCATGGCTAAAGAAAACAACATTAACATGAAATAGAAACAACTATATGGGAAAACCTATTTGCCAATGATACCTCGGGCAAGGGTTTTATCTCCAAAATATATAATTAACTCACACAATTCCACTCCAGGAAGACAAAAAAAAAAATTAAAATGGGCAAAAGACTTGAACAGACACTTTTCCCAGGAGGGCATACAGAAGGCCCAGAGACATATGAAAAGATGCTAAGCATCACTAGCCATCAGAGAGGTGCAAATTAATACCACAATAAGCTATCACTTCATACTTGAGACTGATCATCATAAACAATTCAACAAAGAAGTGTTGGAGAGGATGTGGAGAAAAGGGAACCTTAGTGTACTGTTGGTGGGAATGAATACTGGTGCAGCCACTGTGGAAAACAGGATAGAATTTCCTCAGAAAACTAAAGGTGGAACTGCCTTGACCCAACAATTCTTCCACTGGGATTATATCCTAAGAACCCAGAAATACCAATCCAAAGAACCTATGCACCCCAATGCTCATAGCAGCACAATTTACAATAGCCAAGGACTGGAAGCAACCTACTTGCCCACCAGTAAATGATTGAATAAGAAATCTGTGGTATATTTACACAATGGAATACTATGGAGCAGAGAGAAAGAAGGAGCTCCTACCCTTTTCAACTGCATGGATGGAACTGGAGAGCATTATGCTGAGTGAAATAAGCCTGGTAGTGAGGGAAAAATATCCCGTGATCTCACCTTTAACTGGAACCTAATGAACAAAAGAAAAATTCAAGCAAAATATAATCAGAGGCTTTGAAATTAAGAACATCTGAATGTGACCAGAGAGGAGGTGGAGGGCATAATGGGGGGAAGGGTTTTTAGGAACTACTATAAAGGACACATGGACAAAACTAAGGGGGGAGGGTGGAAGCAAGGAAGGAGGAAGGGAGCTGAGTTTGGCTTAAGTTGGGGGAGTTTTGGGGGGAATACAGACAGCTATAATTGAACAACAATAAAATAATAAAAAAGAGAAATATTCCAGTAATGAAAAACAAGGACCTAGAACACACACTACTCTATCAAACAACGTGATCATTTAAAATGGAAGGCTACATAAAGAGTTTTCCAGACAAAAGGAGCCTATATGAGTATATCTCCACCAAGCCATCACTGTAAGACATGATAAAGAAACTGCTTCAAGAAGAAGAAATTGTGTGTGTGTGTGTGTGTGTGTGTGTGTGTGTGTGTGTGTGTGTAGAGAGAGAGAGAGAGAGAGAGAGAGAGCCAAATACAAAGGGAAAATGGCAATGAATAAATACATATAAATAAGAGCCTTAAATGCAAATGGATTAAATGCCCCAATCAAAAGGTGTAGGGTAGCTAATTGGATAGAAAACAGAACTTACATATATGCTGTCTACAAAAGACCCACCTCAGAACAAAATATATACACAGGCAGAAAGTGAATGGATGTAAAAAATTATTCCATGCAAATATACATAAAAAGCTGAGATGGCAATACTTATATTAGACAAAATAGACTTCAAGAGGAATCTTATAAAAAAATGAAGATGGTCACTTCATAATTCTTAAGGGTGTACTCCAGCAAGAAGATGTAGCTATTATAAATATATATGCACCCAACATAGTTGCATATAAATATATAAAAAAAGATTGGAGTACTTTAAGAAAGAAAGACAGTGATAAAGTCATTATAGGGAAATTTAATACCCCACTGTGAACAATGGATATATCTTCCAAACAAAAAAAATCAACAAAAATATTGCAGAACTGAACAACTCTCTAGATCAAATATACTTAAAATTGATATTTATAGAACATTTCATCCCAAGGAGGCAAAATACACATTCTCAAATGAACATGGATCATTCTCAAAGATAGACAACATGATAGGACACAAAAGAAGCCTTAACCAATTCAAGAATATTGAAATCATATCAGGCACCATTCAGATCACAGCAGCTTGAAACTAGAAGACAACCTCAAAAAAAAATCAAAACATTCAAATACATGGGTGCTGAATAACAGGTTATTGAATAATGACTGAGTTAACAATAAGATCAAGTAAGAAATGAAGAAGTATCTGGAAACAAATGAAAATGAACACATAACAACCCAAAACCTATGGGACACAGAAAAGTCTATACTGAGAAGGAAGTTTATAGCAATGCAGGCTTACCTAAAGAAGATAGAAAAATCTCAAATAACCTAACTCTACATCTAAAAGAACTAGAAGAACAACAAGAAACAAAACCCAGAGCAAGCAGAAGGAAGGGAATACTCAAGATCAGAACAGAATTAAATGACATACAGACTAAAAAAATAATTCAAAGGACCCATGATTCCAGGAGCTGGTTGTTTGAAAAGATAAACAAAATTGACAAACTGATAACCACATTCATCAAGAAAAATATAGAGGATTCAAATAAGTAAAATAAGAAATGAAAGAAGAAAAGTAACAACTGATACCACAGAAATGCAAAGGATTGGAAGAAATTACTATGAAAAACTAAGTTTATGCCAAGAAATTGGGAAACCTAGGTGAAATGGATAAATTTCTAGAAACATACAATCTTCCAAAACTGAACCAGGAAGAAGCAGAAAACCTGAATAGATTGATAACAACTAGCAAAACTGAATCAGCAATCAAAAACCTATCTACACAAAAAAACCTGGACCAGATGGCTTCACAGGCCAATTTTACCAAACATCCAAGAAGACCAATCCTTCACAAACTATTCCAAAAAATCCAAGAATAAGGAAGACTCCCAAACTCTTTTTATGAGCCCAGTATTATCGTCATCACAAAACCAGGTAAAGACATAACAAAGAAAGAAAATTATAGTATAATATCTCTGAAAAATATAGATGTGAAAATCATCAACAAAATACTAGCAAACTGGATCCAACAATACATCAAAAAGATCTTACACCATGAGGAAGTGGGGTTTATTCCAGGTACACAGGGATGGTACAAATGTAACACATCACAAACAAAAGGAAAGACAAAAATCACATGATCCTATCAATAAATGCAGAAAAAAATTTGATAAAATTCAGCACAGGTTTATGATAAAAATACTTGGCAAAGTGGGAAAAAAGGAAGCATACATCAACATAATAAAGACCATATATGAAAAACCTATAGCCAACATCATACTCAGTGGGCAAAAATTAAAATCTTTCCCTTAAGATCAGGAGCAAGACAAGGCTATCCACCTCAACACTCTTATTCAACATAGTACTGGAAGTTCTAGCCACAGTGATTAGATAAGAAGAAGAAATAAGAAGCATCCAAATTGGAATGGAAGAAGTAAAACTGTCATTATTTTCAGACAACATGATAGTCAACATAGAAAACCCTATAGGCTTCACCAAAAAACTACTGGTCCTAATAAGTGAATTCAGCAAAATAGCAGGATATAAAGTCAACATTCAGAAATCAATAGTATTTTTGTATACCAATAATGAATATACTTTTAAAATAAGTACTTCTTAAAACTTATTTAGATTTAGATGACTCTATAATATTTCCTCTGTTGATTTTAAGGATAAACAAAGCTACTTTTCCTCTTTCTGAATGATAGAACATTATCTCCAATTTCAAAATTATTAGACAATAAAATATATTTCATTATTTTTTTCAGTTTGTACTTAAGGTAGATTTCTGGAATGTAATTTACTCGGTAAAAAGTTATGAAAATTTTTTATATTTTTCAATATTTATTAGTATGTTTTTAGTTTGGTAGATTTCATGTTCTATAGCTTTCAGTAATAAAAATAATTGACTAAGTAAACGGACAATGAAACAATGAGTAATATTAATTCACTTTTGAGGAACGGTCCATGAATTGGTTTAAGCATTTATGAACATTTTATGAAGTATTTGACATGAAAAGGTAAGTGTGTTAACTAAGGTTTGGGGTTTCTCTAAGCACCATAAAAGAGAAGTAGCAATATTTTATTTAAGAAGCTGGACACTTTTATTCCTTTGAAGTCTTAATTTATGGGTGAAATTATTGGATGAAATGGTAGTTGCAAACTTTGAGATCCAAGGTTAGACTATAGGAGAGAAAGGCCAACTTTTAAACTTGTTAAGAATAAGGATGGGGGAAGCAGTGAGACCCTAATCCCTGCTGTTCAGATGCTCTGATCAATTGAGATAGTGGTGATAAGGAGGGCAACAGTGGAGAATATGGTTTTCACAACCAACTTGCAATTTTCCTAAAGATCTCAATGTTCATGCCATAACAAATCAACTCATCCAATTTAGTTTTATTTTTCACCACATTTAAAAGTTACACACCTGATATACTTAAAAGAGATTATCCAGGTATTTTAAAATTATGATTTCGGATTAATTGTTAGTCATTTAAAAATATAAAATAAAGGCTCTTCCAGCCCTTCTATAGGCCTGACCCCTACTATGTCCCTATTATTAACTCAATCATTTTTTGTAGATACCCTAAGATTTTCTACAATTCTACTTCTTCCTTTCCTTTCTGTATACCTCTAACTTCATTTGTGTGTGATTGCACTGGCTGGAACCTGCAGTACAAGTTGAACAGAAATGGTAAGAGCAGACATCTTTTGCTTACCCTTAGTCTTAGCTAGGAAACATTGAAAATTTTCACCATTAAGTATAGTGCAAGCTATAGGTTTCTGTAGATGACCTTTATTAGGTTCAGTAAGTTCCCTTTTATTTCCAGTTTGCTTAGAGTTGTTTATATAGAATCAATGTTGAATTTTTTGCAATATTTTTCACTCTCTATCAAGACAATCATGCATTTTATAGTTATTCTGTTTTCCTCTTTTTTGCACTTTATTTATTTATTTTCCATTACCATTTAATTCCCTTATACCTTCCTACCCCTTCAATCACCACGTTGTTGTCCATGTCCCTGAGACTTTTATCCCTTTTGTTCAATCGCTCCACCCTTTATCTTTTCCCCCTTAGCTGTCATCCTGCTCTCTATCTATGAGTTAGTCTCTGTTTTGCTTGTTATTTCAGTTTGTTCATTAGATTCCACATATGAGTAAAATCATATGGTACTTTTCTTTCTCTGCTTTATTTCACTTAATATAGTGTTCTCCAGGCCCATCTATACTATTGCAAAGGGTAAAACTTTCTTCAATTTTGTGACCAAGAAGTATTCTATTGTGTAAATGTCCCATAGTTGTTTTATCAACTCATCTACTGATGGACACTTGGCCAGTAACACTGCAATGAACATACAGATGCTTATGTTCTTTAGAATTAGTTTTTTGGGTTCCTTTGGATATATTCCCAGAAGTAGAATTGCTGGGACAAAAGGCAGATCCATTTTAAATTTTTTGAGGTATCTTCATACTGCTTTCCACAGTGGCTCAAGCAATCTGCATTTCCATCAACAGTGAAAAAGGTTCCCATTTCTCCACATCCTCACCAGCACTTGTTTGTTGATTTATCAATGACAGCCATTCTGACAGGTGTGAGATGGTATCTCATTGTGGTTTCAATTTGCCTTTCCCTGATTATTAATGATGTTGAGCATCTTTTCAAATGTCTATTGGCCTTCTCTGTGTCTTCTTAGAGATTTGTCTATTCAGGTCCTTTGCCCATTTTTAATTGGGTTGTTTGTTTTTTTTGGTGGTGAGTTTTATAAGTACTTTATACATTTTGGATATTAACCCCTTATCAGCTGTATAGGCAAATATGTTCTCCCATACTGTGGATTGTTTTTTTTTTTTTATGTTCTTGACCAAACATTAGCTCTTGGACAAGTTTTACTTTATAGGTAAAAGGATTAGTGTATGCGTGCATGTTTGCATGTGAGTGTGTGTATAGGGGGGAGGGTGTTCTTTGTTCTTTCTTGTTTCATGACTGGTGCAAATTTTCATCCACCTTTTCAAAAATCTTAGAATTCATCTGAGTATTTCCATTATTACCCCATTTCTAATATCCAACTGACATGTAACACCACCCCATCCTTTCATTTCTAAGCCCCTTTGCCCCATCTACATTTATGCCAATATCACTACCAGCTTTCCCTCTAATTAAATTAAGCCAGCATAACTTTTCTTAAATATTAATCAGAATTCATAGTCTATGCTTACTAATTCAACAATGGCTCCCATTCCTGAAAGGTATAATACAAGCTGTAAATTCACACACTAGCACAGTAGTCATGAATGGCCTGTAGACCTATGTGGCCAAGTCATTGGGCCATGTAGAATCCCTCTACCATGTCCCAGAACTACCCCTCCAAGCCATGGCACTTGCCTCTCCTGATTGTGTAACAATATTCCTATATTCCTCATTTTGGCCTAAGAAATATCAGGCCTGTCACTGCTCCTTAAGGAGGACTTCACAGATCCTAAGCCTATATATTTTTGGCTCCCTAAACTAACCACTAGATATCATTGGCATCATTTTTATGGATTTATTTATTGAAAGTCTCCATAGTAAACCTTCAGAGAGGGTAGTTTGCCTTTAATCTGTGTATTGCCTTTATCTACATTATACATCACTTGTCACTGTGAGTAGCACAAGTATATTTCAATACCTCTTTATAAATACAAGAGAGAAAAAATGAAAGAAATATAGAATGAAGGAAGGAAGAAAGGACATAAGAAAGGAAAGGAAGGAGATAAAAATAAGATATTTATTATTCATTAGCCTGATTTGACAAATGGTAAGAACTCAAAAGTTGTGGAACAAATAAACAATGAAAAAATCAATTAAATAAAACCAGCTATGAGTTTTCTAGCTCTCATTTTTGAATACAGTAAATTTGCTGTCTCACCCCTACACAAAGTGGTGACTTAGGGCCATCTCCATGGTACAGTGGTCAGCCTTCAGGAAAATAATCCTTCTTGACCCCTAAACCACACTGTAAGCAAGTGTTACAAGTTGTTCTGGCAAAGATATTTAGCTTTCAGTTACTAAGGGGATCAGATACATAAACTATTCAAAACAATGAAAGTTTGTATATAAGTAATAATTACTTGTATTGAAGTGTTCATTTCATTACATCTGAGCCATTCTGCCAATAAAAAATCTGTGATCTTTTTGATGAAAGGTATAGGCAGTACCTTCCCTAAAATTGGAGGGACAGAAAGGAGAGTGACCGAAACAGAAATGATTAAAAATTTACCTCTCTACCTAAATCTCTCACATTCTTCTAAGAGGTGTCCTTCAAGCTCAACTTAAGCTAAATAAACATATGTGACCAATGGCATGGTTAGAATGTAAAAGGCCAACTGCACCTGGTTTAGAACCCTGGGTACACCTCTGGGTCTTTCATGCTTAACCACACCGAGCCTCAGGTTTCCTATTTGTGAAATATAGATAATGAACTTGCCTTAGAAGATTAAAAATGGAGGCTATAAAATTCCTACTTAAGTGCTGTTCACATTGTAGGTACTTGAAAAAATTACTATTTCTTCAACTTTGGCTTTGTCCACATACGTATCTAATTCACTGTGAACTTAGCCAGTTCATTATCCTCCAAAGCACAATGCAAGATTCAATTTCTCTATTCAAAAGCCATTCAAACACAGAGAATGTATATTATTTCTAAATATGATAACCTCAATTTTCAGTAATATTCATGTGATTCTTAGGATAGAGTTCCTTTCATTTTTTCATTTTTCAAGTCCTGAAGACATGTCATTTTCTGTCTAGAAGGGTATGTGGATATCAATTGACCTGGATTTTGGTCCTAGAACTTGTAGGCAAACTTGTAATTCCTTCACAAGCTCAGTAGAGTTCTAGGCCTATAGAGACAGAATGATCTTTACATTCATGACAGAGAATTCTGGCCTTGCTTGTGAAAAATTCTAGTGCTCAAAGCTGCCCTCAGGCACAGATGTTTTTCTGTCTCCCTCTCCCCTTCACAGATGACAGCAAAACTAGGCTTAGCAGCAGCCTACCATCAGCTACCTTGGGCAGCCTCCTGGATGACCAGCACTGGCACTCAGTCCTCATTGAGCGGGTGGGTAAGCAGGTGAACTTCACCGTGGACAAGTACACACAGCACTTCCAGATCAAGGGAGAGACTGATGCCTTAGACATAGACTATGAGGTGAGTTGATACTTTTTGCAGATCCCCCACAACTTTCCCAGGATCAGTGTGAAAATCAGTAAACAGAAAATCACTAGAGAAAAATCTTATGCTGGGGCTTATCTTCCCCTCCATCAAAGTCAAGGCAGCATACAGGAAGAAGTCCATGGAGAGAATCTGAACAGTGAGTTAGCATAGGCATGAGAAATAATGATGGAAACCCATAAAGCATCAGATAATTGTGTGAAATTTTAAATCAGCAAGTCTCATTTGCATTTATTTTTCTTTGTATTTTCTGTTGTATCACCCTGTATCATTGCTTAGCCTCTTGGTTAATTTGTCATTCCTTTTTCAAAAATCAAATTTAATAGCTGCAACAATGGGAGATATAAAGCATACTAATATAATGTTAATTTTCAATTATTCCTCAATAAAATAAGAATTATAAATAAAACAAAATAATCTAAAAGGTAGACTGTAGGTGCTTATCTTTAACCTTCATTCCTAAGGAAACCTTTGACTAAGACACATGAACAGTTGTTACTTTCTTACAGAAGAGGAAGTGACATACACAATTGCTACAAAACAAAAAAGGTTGTACAAAGTTCTGCAAAATGGAAGCTGAGTTAAACATCTTTGCTAGTCATTCAATTCAAAAATTGTACATTGTGCCATACTGTATACCATACAATGCTCTAGGAAATAAAATTAGAGATTACTGAGGCCAACTTCCTGATCTGGAGAAGTTTAGAGTATAATAAGTAATCATACCTGAAAAACTGGTACAAAACAGGAGGTGAAAGCTACAGTGGAGAGCAGCACTGGGTACTATGAAAATATGGGAGAGGGCACTTAGCTGAAACTACTAGGATGGTGATAGACTTCCAACAGGAGACACTGCTAAGTCTCACAAGAGGTGTAAGGTTGGCCTGATGAGGAAGTTCAGAAATGTAGGCCAGGCCAGACAGCCCACTATCTGAAGAGGAAAGTGCATAATTGTTGCAATCCAGTGTTCACAGGGTTTGAAACAATAGGCAGTCAGTTGGGCTGGAGCCAGCTGCTACTGACTCATGAGGACCATCTAGTGAACTTTCAGGAATTTTGTAAACTGTCTGACAAACACAGCAATTATTAAAAGTTGAGTTATAAAAACTTAGAATTAAATAAAACATTTCATTTACTTATTTATTTTTTATTGTGGTTCAAGTAGAGTTGTCTCCATTTTCCCACCACCACTTTCCTTCAATCTACCCACCCCCACGTCCCACCCTCAATCCTTCACCTCTTTGGCTTTGTCCATGGATCCTTTATACATTTTCCTTAATAACCCTTTCCTTTCTTTCCCTCATTATTCCCCTACCAACTACCCTCTGGTTACTGTCAGTTTGTTCTTTATTTCCATGTCACTGATTATATTTTGCTTGTTGGTTTGTTTTATTGATTAGGTTCTACTTACAGGTGAGATTATATAGTATTTGTCTTTCACCACCAGGATTATTTCACTTAGCATAATACTCTCCAGTCCCACCCATGCTGTTGCAAAGGGTAGGAACTCCTTCTTTCTTTCTGCTGAATAGTATTCCATTGTGTAAATGTATCATAGTTTTTTTGATTCACTCATTTACTGATGGGCATTTAGGTTGGTTCCAGAACTTGGCTATTGTAAATTGTGCTGCTATGAACATTGGGGTGCATAGGTTCTTTTGAACTGGTGTTTCAGGGCTCTTAGAATATAATCCCAGCAGTGAAATTACAGGATGAAAAGGCAGTGCCATTTTTATCATTTTGAGGAAATCCCATATTGTCTTCCACAGTGGCTACACCAGTTTGCATTTCTGCCAACAATGTACTAGGGTTCCCTTGTCTCCACAACCTTGTTAGCCCTTATTGTATGTTGATTTGTTAATGATGGTCATTCTGACTGGTGTGAGGTGGTATCTCACTGTGGTTTCAATTTGTATCTCTCTGATGGCTAGTGATGCTGAGCATCCTTTCATATGCCTCCGTGTCCTGTGTTTGTCTTCCTTGGAGAAATGTCTGTTCAGGTCCCTTGCCAAATTTTTAACTGGATTTTTAGTCTTCCTGGACTGGAGTGCTGTGAGTTCTTTATATATTTTGGAGATCAAACCCTTTTCCAAGCTATCACTTGCAAATATATTTTCCCATACACTTGGTTCCCTTTTCACTTTGCTAATGTTTTCTTTAGCTGTGCAGAAACTTTTTATTTTGATGAGCTCTCATTTATTTATTCTTCCCTTTATGTCCCTTGCTCTTGAGGACATGTTGTTAATAATATTGCTGCATGGAATATCTGAGGTTTTCCTGCCTATGCTCTCCTCTATGACTTTTATGGTATCATGACTTATACTTAAGTCTTTTATTCCTTGAGAGAGAGAGAGAGAGAGAGAGAGAGAGAGAGAGAGCGAGAGAGAGAGCGTGTGTGTGTGTGTGTGTAAATGGTGTAAGTTGGTGGTAGAATCCTTTTTCAAATATTAATTGACCATGGACACATGGGGTTATATCTGGGCTCTCTATTCTGTTCCATTAATCTATATGTCTGTTCTTATGCAGTACCAGACTGTTTTGATTACAATGGCCTTGTAATACAGTTTGATATCAGGTATTGTGATCTCTCCTGCTTTGTTCTTCTTTCTCAAAATTGCTGCAGCTATTCAGAGTGGTTTATGGTTCCATATAAATTTTTGAAATGTTTGTTCTATATCTATAAAATATGTCATTGGTAGTTTAATATGGTTTGCATTGAATCTATACATTGCTTTGGGTAGTATGGAAATTTTGATGTTATTTCTTCCAATCCATGAACAGGGTATATGTTTTCATTTATTTGTGTCTTCTTTGATTTCTTTCTTCAGTGTTGTGTAGTTTTCTAAGTAAAATTTTTTTACCTCGTTGGTTAGGTTTATTACTAGATACTTTAATTTTCTTTTTACTATAGTAAATGGGATTTTTTCCTGATCTCTGTTTCGGATACTTCGTTGTTGGTGTGCAAGAGTACCTTCAATTTCTGAATATTGATTTTGTATTCTGCTGTTTGGCCAAATCACTTTTTAGGTTGAGTAGTTTTTTGGTGGAGTCTATAGGATTTTCTATGTACACTATCATGGCATCTGCAAACAGTGACTGTTTTACCTTCTCCTTTCCAATTTGGATACCTTTTATTTCTTTTTCTTTTCTTTCTTTTTCTTTTTCTTTCTTTTTTTTTTTGGTCTGGTCACTGTGGCTAGAACTTCCAATACTATGTTGAGTAGAAGTGATGGTGAATGTGGACATCCTTTTCTTGTTCCTGACCTTAGTGAGAAGGCTCTTGTTTTTTGCCCATTGAGTATGATGTTGGCTTAGGTTTTTATATGTGGCTTTTATTACATTGAGGTATGTTCCCCCTACTCCCACGTTGCTAAGTGTTTTTTTATCATAAATGAGTGTTGTACCTTATCAATTGCTTTTTCCACATCTGTTATGATTGTGTGATTTTTGTGTTTCCTTTTTCTTTATGTGATATGTTGCATTTATTGATTTGCAAATATTGTACCATCCTTGTATCCATGGAATGAATCCCACTTAATCATGACGTATGGTCTTTTTAATGTATTGGTGGATGTGGTTTGGCAATATTTTGTTGAGTATTTTAGTGTCTATGTTCATCATTTATATTGGCCTGTAGTTTTCTTTCTTTGTCATATCTTTATCTGTTTTTGAGATTAGGATGATGCTGGCCTCATGAAAAGATTTTGGGAGTCCTTCCTCATTTTGGATTTTTTTAGAGTATTCTGAGAAAGATAGGGATTAGCTCTTCCTTAAATGTTTTGTAAAATTCTCCTGTGAAACCTCCCAGTCTAGGGCTTTTCTGTGCCAAGAGTTTTTTATTTATTTATTTATTTATTTATTATTTATTTATTATTTATTTATTTATTTATTTATTTTTATTACTGCTTCAATTTCACCAGCTGTTATCAGTGGGCTCAGGCCTTCTGCTTCTTCTTGATTTAGTTTTGAAGATTATATTTTTCTAGAAATTTGTCTATTTCACCCAGATTTTCAATTTTCTTGGCATATAGTTGTTCATAGTAATTTCTTACTATCCTTTGTATTTCTGTGTTATCAGGTATAATTTCTCCTCTTTCATTTCTGATTTTATTTACTTGGATCCTCTTTGTTTTTTCTTGATGAGTCTGGTTAAAGGCTTTTGACTTTGTTTATCTTTCAAAGAACCAGCTCCTGGATTCATTGATCCTTTGAATTCATAAAGCATTTTAAAAGGTAATAAATTTATTTATCCTTAATTATTTTATTATACTATTTTAATCTATAACTCTCTACCACTCTATCCATCTATACTTAAGGTTTCTTACTCTTGCTATATCTATGTGGTGGAATGACATATCTTTTCCATTCCATGTTCATTAACATTCCTTTAATAGCTTGAGATCTACCATGGTGGGAATATTTACACCAGAACTATTGGAAATTATTATAAATCAAGTTTTGATTTGTTTTATTCATTGTCTAGACCAGTGATGGACAAACTACACTCTGCAGGCCAGTTCTGACTTAAAGCCTATTATCCTCCAGCCTGTGTGTTAAGAAAAAATTTGACAATGAAAAGATTGTCAAAAAATAAGAAAAAAAAATATGTGACAAACTGTATGTGATTATAGATAGAAAAAGCTCAGTGAAAATTCAAAAAAAACATTCTATTAGAATTGTTTTTTATGATTTACAATATAGAATTTACAATAAACGTCATTCTAATTTTTTGTAAATTGTGTCTACACATTGTTTATATTAGTAAAATAATCTAATGTTTGTTTAAATGCACATATACAGACACACATACATAAATATCTGTGTGTTGGGGAGGCATCATGAATAGCAAGATTCTAAATTGTTATCAATAAACCATTTGAGACAGGGGATAGTGAAAGATAAAACAAGAATGAGGGAAGACCCAAGTGATGATGGGCCATGTAAGTTATGTTAATGAACTTAAACCTATGAGAGATGAGTAACCACAGAAGGATATTTTTTGCAGGATGATGACATGACCAGTTTTATGTTTTAGACTAGTAGTTCTGAATGTATGTTTCAGAAGTCAACCCAACTACATCTCCTGGAAATTCATTGAAAATATTCAGCTTCCACCCAAACTTATGGAACTAGAATCTCTGGGAGAGGGGTCCAAAATATGTTTTAAATTCATCCAGGTAACTCCACTGTCCCTAACATTCAAGAACCCCTATTTTAGATCAATAACTCTGAAGAGTTATTCTGTGGCTTTGCCTTCAGGGCTGGTGGAAGGCAAGGGCTACTGGATAGATAGTTGAAAACCCTGTTATAAAGCAACTTCAGTCACTTATGGGAGACAGAATAGAAGAGTGGCAGTGGTGAAGAATAATTGAATATTTAAGATATGACTTACTTTGTCAATCCCTACAATGAGCTACAAGAAAGATTTTCTTTTGATCCTAATCTTATTTATAATACTGTGGATAAGTCATGACATTCATTAACTTCAAAAGAAAATTTATCATTCTTTTATTCAGAGTACAACATACTCAGTAGATTTTTTTAGTTGCTTATAACAAGAAGTCTATTGATAGCAATCATTCTTTTTTCAACTTTGTTTAAATAATTGAAAAAAAATCTACAGAATTGAAATTATCTTAAAGCAGAGAGATATCTTTTATGATTTTGAGGACAATAAAAAACATAAAATCATGTTTCCTCCAATGGCATAAAATGATTGTAAAGTTCACTTAGTTGCCTGATTTAATATGTATTTTTAAGATGATATCTTTCTGTCTGTGGTCTCCTATGTAGAAAATCTGTATGGAATCATAGCTGAGTGGCGTAAAATGAATGTCAGTATTGAGGGAAAGCAATCCAATGAAGTCATTCAATTTATGAAATTGGAACAGATTTTTTTTTTCAGAAAATTCCTGAATTTCTTGGCACTTCATAAAAATGGTTCCCTAATTTAAAAAAATTTTTTTTTGAAATGGTGCCATGAAGCAATTCTCCTTCAAAGACTTCAAGTCTCTTCCCAAGTGTGTGGCCAGCTTGCTCCAATGACACAAAAGTAAACAGATTGACTGGAATAGTGATGTTGGATGTTGGCTCTACTGGAATGCAAGAGATATGTATCAGGAGAACTCTCTAGAAAAACTAGAACTCTTCAGCTTTTAAACTTTCACCTTAAAGGCATGTGGAGAAGGAGAGTACAGGGGGCTGCTTAGAACAAAAGTCCTGTGTTCTAAACACTTTACCATTAGTTAGTTGTATAAGCTTGGAAAATAAAAAATCTTAAATTCTGTTACTCAAAAATAATTTTAGCACTCTTATTGGAAGGGGTAGATCTAACTAATATCTAAATTAAAGTATATTTTATGAAAATACTGTTCATTAAATAGAATGTAAGTTACTGATTTAATTTCTGCCATGGTCTCATATGCACATATATGAACCTTGGACACAACCAGGTAAAAGGGTTACAGAATTCAGGGCTCCTGGTTTTATAAATTCTTTATAAATTTTAGATATTAGCCCCTTATCAAATGTATCAGCAAATATGTTATCCCATTCTGTAGGTTGTCTTTTTTTGGCTGATGGTTTTCTCTGTCGTGCAAAAACTTTTCAGATTGATATTGTCCCATTTGTTTATTTTTTTTTTACTTGCCTAAGAAGATATATCAGATAAAACATTGCTAGAAACAATGACTAAGATTTTACTGCCTATGTTTTTTCTACAAATTTTTAGTTGTAACATTTAGGTCTTAAATCCATTTTGAATTTATTCTTGTGAGTGGTATAAAAAGATGATCTAGTATCTTTTTTTCTGCAAGTATCCATCCAATTTGCCCCAAATCATTTATTGAATAAACTATTTTAAGACCATTGTATGTGATTGTTTCCTCTGTCAAATATTAATTAACTATAAAGGTATGGGTTTATTGATGCTCAACACCAACAAAAAACACAAAGAATACAATTTAAAAAATACCAAAGGACCCGAACAGACTTTTCTCTAAGAAGACACACAGATGGCCAATAGACATATGAAAAGATCCTCAATATCACTAATTATCAGAAATATGAAAATTAAAACCACAATGAGATAGCTCTTCAAATTGGTCAGAATATTTATCATCAGTAAATCAACAAACAAGTACTGGCAAGGATATGGAGAAATGGAAATCCTTTTGCACTGTTGATGGGAATGCAGATGTTTGAGCCACTGTGGAAAGCAGCATGGAGATACCTCAAATAATTAAAAAAATGGATTTTGATGCAGTGATCCCACTTCTGGGAATGTATCTAAAGGAGCCTAAAACACTAATTCAAAGGAATATAAGCACCTGTGTGTTCATTGAAGCATTAATTATAATCACCAAGATATGGAAACAGCCCAGGTATCTATCAGTAGATGAGTGGATAAAACAACTATGGGACATTTACAAAATGTAATACTACTTGGCCATAAAAAAGAAGAAAATTTTACCCTTTGTGACAGTATGGATGGATCTGGAGTGCATTATGCTAAGTGAAATAATCCAGTCAAAGAAAGAGAAATACCATGTGATTCCATTCATATATGGAATCTAATAAATGAATGGAAACAACAAGCAAATCAGAGACAGACTCATTCATAGGGAATAGGATGACAGCTAAGAGGTAGGAGGTAGGGGGTGGAAGGATTGAGTAAAAAGGAAAAGGAGACTCATGAACATGGACAACAGTGTTGTGATTCTGGGGGAAAGGGAGAAAAGGGTATAAATGGAATAAATTGTAATAGAAAAAATACAGTAGAAAATAATGAATTCAGCCACCCAGTTTCTACTGTTCCATTGTCAGAGCATATAGTGCTATTATAGAACTATATCCTACCAAGTTCCATATTGTGATTAACTAGATAACAAAAATCTATGGTTCTCTTTAAATTTTAGTACAATGTGATAATATTTGGCAAGACATTATGATAGCTTTCATTCTTTTCTCTTAGATCACTTTAAGGATATCAGACAGCATAATGACCTTATGTGAGGCATCTACTAGAAAACTGACCACATTACAATGTAAACAGTTATCTGTGTCTCCTCCCATTTACACAACAAACACAGAAAAGGGCTCATAGAATCTCTGTCAAACAAATGAAAAGCAGAAATAATGTTTTCCTTTGCCTCTCATTGGAATGTCACACCAGTTCACATCACTCAGCCTGTGTGACTTTCTCCAAATGCTTATGAGGAAGACTACAGTAATTCACATCTCTTCCAGCCTGGAGGAGAATGGCTTCAGAAAAAAGAGATTTTTTGGATCTTAGAGATTTCATTTCCCTGAGATTCTTATAATCACAAAAGACTTTTTTTTTTTAATCCAGATCACGCAATGATCCTATTTTGCATATGTCTTACAATCATCAAAACTATTAAAACTTTTTTTAGAAGTCTCCATTTATTTTTTTTTAATTTTAATTGTTGTTCTGGTACAGTTTTCCATCTCCTACTGCCATCCCAGCCCACCGCCCCAGCGATCTCCAGCTCCCTCCCATTTCAACTCCCCCCAGCTTTTGTCCATGTGTCTTTCATACTTGTTACTCTAATCCCTTCCCCTTTTCCCTTGAAATTCCTATCTCTCTCCTCTCTTGTTCTCAATTCCAGCATCTTTGCTTATATTATGCTTGCTTGTTTGTTCTGTTGATTAGGTTCCTGTTAAAGGTGAGATCATATGGTATTTGTCTTTCACCTCCTGGCTTATTTCACTTAGCATAATTCTCTCCACTTCCATCCATGCTGTCTCGAAGGGTAGGAGCTCCTTCTTTCTTTCTGCTGCATAGAATTCCATTGTGTAAATGTACCATAGTTTCTTGATCCATTCATTTACTGATGGGCACATAGGTTGCAACCAACACTTGGCTATTGTAAATTGTGCTGCTATGAACATTGGGATGCATATGTTCTTTTGGATTGGTGTTTCAGGGTTCTTAGGTTATAATCCTAGCAGTGGAATTGCTGGGTCAAAAGGTAGGTCCATTTTTAGTTTTCTTAGAAAATTCCATATTGCATTCCATAGTGGTTGTACCAGTCTGCAGTCCCACCAGCAGTACACAAGGGTCGCCTTTTCTCCACAACCTATCCAACGCTTGTTGTTTGTTGCTTTGTTTATTAGGGCCATTCTGACTGGTGTGAGGTGGTATCTCATTGTGGTTTTAATATGCATTTCTCTCATAGCTAGCAATATTGAACATCTTTTCCTGTGTTTCTGGATCCTCTGCATGTCCTCCTTGGATAGGTGTCTGTTCAAGTCCTTTGCACATTTTTTAATTGGGTTGTGTACCTTCTTAGAGTGGAATCATGTAAGTTCTTTTTTATTTTGGAGATTAAACCCTTGTCTAAGGTATCATTGGCAAATATGTTTTCCCATACAGTTGGTTCTCTTTTTATTTTAATACTGTTTTATTTAGCCATGAAGAACCTTTTTATTTTAATAAGATCCCATCTGTTTATTCTTTCTTTTATGTCCCTTAGTCCAGGGGAGATGTCAGTAAAAATGTTGCTGCATGAAATATCTGAGATTTTCCTGCCTATGTTATCCTCTAGGACTTTAATATGTCACAGTTTACATTTAAATCTTTTATCCACCTTGAATTTATTTTTGTGTATGGTGTAGGTTGATGCTCAAGTTTCATTTTTTTTTTTTGCATGTAACTATCCAGTTCTCCCAACACCATTTATTGAAGAGGCTACTTTTACTCCATTTTATGTTGCTGCCTCCTTTGCCAGATATTAATTGACCATAGAGAATTGGGTTTACTTCTGGGCTCTCTGTTCTGTTCCACTGGTCATTGTGCCTGTTTTTGTGTCAGTACCAGGCTGTTTTGATTACAATGGCCTTGTAATACAGTTTGGTGTCAGGTATTGTGATCCCTCCTACTTTGTTCTTCTTTCTCAAAATTGCTGCAGCTATTCAGGGTCGTTTATGGTCCCATATAAATTTTTGAAGTGTTTGTTCTATGTCTGTGAAATATGCCATTGGTACTTTAATAGGTATTGCATTGAATTTGTAAATTGCTTTGGGTACTATGGACATTTTGATGATGTTAATTCTTCCGATCCATGAACACTGTATATATTTCCATTTGTTTGTCTCTTCCTTGATTTCTATCTTCAGTGTTGTGTTGTTTTCTGCATACAGGTCATTTACTCCTTGGTTAGGTTTATTCCTAGGTATTTTATTTTTCTTTTTGCTATATTGAACGGGATTTTTTTATTGATTTCTGCTTCTGGTATTTCATTGTTGGTATAGAGAAATGCCTTTGATTTCTGGATATTGATATTTTATCCTGCATTTTGGCCAAAGGTTCTTATTTTGAACGGCATTTTGTGATTTTGTTTAATCCCTTAAGCAGCCTTGTGAAGGAGATTATTATGTTCTACACCACATACATAAAACCAAGAGAGGAGAGACTGATACATAACCCATCCCTATCCCCTAATAGCCAGAGTAAGAAACACAGGATTTGAGCCCAGGTCTATGTGGCCATTGGACTGGGGATCCTTCTGGTAACCAAGCTTTCTCTCTGAAGGAGGATTAATCCCTCAAGATACAAGCAAATCTTTGTCCTTATCCTGGCTTCTTCATAAATTCAAGTCTTGAAATCACATTACTTGGGGGCATTATTTATTTCTAGTTTTAAATTTAGGATGTGATTTGGGGACTTGATAATTTTATGTTTGCTCAAGTTATAGCAGTGAAATGGAACATAAAGACTTCCCTTAAATATATATTGAAAGTAAACTAATTGTGTAGAGCATGAGTGAGGAAATATTTCATTGCCAATATTACATACATGAAAATATCATTTTTATTAACAAGAACTAAAAAATAAACTTCATATTCTCATTTACTATCAAGGTGGTAGAATAGGTTTTAATTATCTATTAAGACATTGGAGACTGGCTAAATTTGGGCTAAATTACTGTAATAATCTGTAGAACAGCATAAAGTTAGCCAGGCTCCCTCCAGTTACATGCTTGTAGGTCCTGAGGCAGTTGTGCAAATGGAGTCCCACATATTGAAAGTTTAAATATTTAAAGAGTTAAAAATAAGCTAACAGACTTTTGAATAAAATATTCTCTTCTCTCTACTTTGACAGATGTATCTTGACAAATATATCCCTTGTATCCAAGCCCTGCCCACATGTAAGCAGCTGCTCTTGTCATGCTGTAGCCCTTAGGCCCATTGTTCGCCAACAGGAGGACAGACTAGGAAGAAAACAAATAGTGCAGGGCCTCACAGCGGTTTCAGAGCTGTTTAGGGAGGGAGTGCTGAGATACTGTAGACAAAGATCAAGGTTTAAAAAGGTCCTTCTCCCTTGGCTCCAAACACCCTCTCCTGCGAGACAGGATGAAACCTGAGGAAAACCCCAATGAGGCTCTAGAGAGTATCAGTTTTTAGCAGGAGTGTCTCTTGCCTGGCTGCATGAGGGAGACTGAATTTAGAATTTCCAATGAGTTCTTTGCTTGAATGTTGAAATACACATGATTTAACCCATTGTCTAAATAACCTAAGGTAAAAATATTGTACTTTTATTCAGACAAAAATTATAAATATGTGTTGAACCAATCAGGCTGTGTCAGCACCTGATTTTTGTGAGTCTATAAAAAGATACCTTTTTAGAGACAGCAACCATAGGCTAGCAGTTGATCAGATTTGGGCCAAGAGCAACACTAACAATAATAAAAAAGAAGTCTGGCTACAGCCAGTAAAGTTCCAACCTGTATTCAGGTATAAAATCTGCTCTGTAACTTGAGAACATAAGGTTGCTCTAGCAGAGAAAGTAGGAGGAGCTGGTTAATGCTTTTGAGAAAATAGTGGTGGTTTCTGCTGCTGTATTGTACACCACCCTTCTTTCTTCCCCACAGGCAGACTACAGAACTCACCAAATGACGTGTTGCAGTTTGTGTAAGACAGGTTATGCTGGGGATGTGGCACTTTCGGTTTTAAGAATGGGAAAGTAGATCTTCCTTAAGTGCTTTGTAAAATTCACCTGTGAAACTGTCTAGTCCAGGGATTTTGTGCGCTGGGAGTTTTTTTATTACAGCTTCAATTTCATCAGCTCTTATTGGTCTGTTGAAGCTTTGTACTTCTTCTTCATTCAATTTTGGAAGATTATATGTTTCTAGAAAATTGTCCATTTCTTCTATGTATTCAAATTTCTTGGCATATAATTCTTCATAATGATTTCTTACAATCCTTTGTATTTCTGTAGTATCTGTTGTAATCTCTCCTCTTTCATTTCTGATTGTGTTTATTTGGGTCTTCTCTCCTTTTTCCTTGATTAGTTTGCTTAAAGGCTTGTCAGTTTTGTTTATCTTTCAAAAGAAGCAGCTCCTGGATTCATTGATCCATAGAGTTGCACTTTTAGTCTCTATGTCATTTAATTCTGCTCTGATCTTGGTTATTTCCTTCCTTCTACTTGCTCTGGGCTATCTTCGTTGCTGTTTCTCAAGTTCTTGTAGGCATAGGGTTAGGTTGTTTGTTTGAAATGTTTCTACCTTTTTTAGGTAGGCCTGTATTACTACGAACTTCCCTCTCAGGGCAGCCATTGCTGTGTCCCATAAGTTTTGGATTGTTGTGAGTTCATTTTCATTTGTTTCCAGATACTTTTTGATCTCTTCTTTGATCTCATGTAGATAAAAGAGTTAAATATAAGTCATGAC
Source organism: Anoura caudifer (assembly GCA_004027475.1). NCBI lineage: Eukaryota > Metazoa > Chordata > Mammalia > Chiroptera > Phyllostomidae > Anoura > Anoura caudifer. The sequence goes on from PVKU01006735.1 coordinate 86,509, forward strand.
ACTGTAAAAGTATACAGAAAAACAAAAGCAGGAAAATTTCAGATATTCCATGCAGCAATATTTTCTCCAATGTGTCCCCTAGAGCAAGGGACATAAAGAAAGAGTAAACAAATGGAATCTCATCAAAATAAAAAAAAAAGCTTCTGCACTAATAAAGAAAACAACATTAAATGAAAAGAGAACCAACTCTATGGGAAAACATATTTGCCAATAATACCTCAGACAAGGAATTACCTCCAGAATATGTAAAGAACTCACAGGAGTCCACTCCAGGAAGACATAAAACCCAATTAAAAATGGGCAAAACACCTAAACAGATACTTCTCCAAGGAGGAAATACAGAGGGCCCAGAGACATATGAAAAGATGCTCAGCATCATTAGCCATAAGAGAGATGCAAATTAAAAGCACAATGAGATACCACTTCACACCACTGATAATGGCCACCATAAATAAAACAACAAATGACAAGCGTTGGAGAGGATGTGGGGAAAAGGGAACTCTAGTGTACTGTTGGTGCGAATGCAGACTAGAGCAGCCATTGTGAAAAACAGTATGGAATTTCCTCAGAAAACTAAAAATGGTACTGCTTTTGACCCAGAAATTCCACTGCTGGAATTATATTCTAAGAACACTGAAACACCAATCCAAAAGAACCTATACACCCCAACATAGCAGCACAATTTACAGTAGCCAAGTGCTGGAACAAACTTAAATGCCCATCAGTAAATGAATGGATCAAAAAACTATGGTACAATTACCCGATGGAATACTACATATCTGGAAGAAAGAAGGAGCTCTTACCCTTTGGGACAGCCTGGATGGAACTGGTGAGCATATGCAAAGTGAAATAAGCCTGGTAGCGAAAGGCAGATACCATATGATTTCACCTTTGAGTGGGACCTAATCAACAAAACAAACAAGTAATCAAAATATAACCAAAGACATTGAAAGTAAGAATAAACTGAGAGTGACCAGAGGGGAGATGGGAAAGGATAATGGGGGAGGAGGGTTTTCAGGAACAACTATATAGGACACATTGACAAAACCAAGGAAGGGCATGATCAGGGCAGGGAGGTGGGGATGGCTGGCGTGAGGGGGAGCGGTGAAGGGAAAATGTATACAACTGTACTTGAACAACAATAAAATATAAAAGAAAATAACAAAATAAAAATAAAAAATTGGGAAGTATCGGGCAAACTAGGACACATAGTTCACCTTAGTCTGAGGCCTGATTCATTGAGAGGGTTACTCTCTTGACCCAGAAATAGAAACTAGAGGCAAGACAGTGTGCATAAGGGATGAAAAATGGGGCCTTAGAGTGAAGGGTTGTAGGTCCAGCACCCCCACCTCTTAGCTGAACAGACTTAGTCAAAGTGCTATATCACTGTAGGCCGTTGTTAGCATCATCTCTTGTTGATATCATACTTTACATCCAATAGTAACTCCTGCATTTTAATAAATATTATTCTCATTTCCCTTTTTATCAAAATATTTAATACCACTGTTGACAAATAAGCAAGATTCCATCATATTAATTCTTGATTGTTTCCTTTAAAAAACAGTATGGGCTATTTGAAATGTTTTCTATTTTTCCTCTTTATTAAAAATAATTTGTGACTGTGCACATAAGTTTCTTGATATGATACAGGTAGCTGAATAGAGGTATATTTTGTTAATCCCTTGGCTTTAGTTTAGCCATATTCTCTCAGAAGTTAGAATCAGAGATAAATATAAAAATGTCAATTTTATTTTATTTTTCTCTCCCTCCCTAAAATAATGTTTTATTTAGTATTTTAAATGTTTAGAAAGGAAGTGAGTAGTTTTTAAAGTAAATTCTTAAAAAGAAATTAATTATACTTGTTTTTACATGGGCTAATCAGTATCCTTTTAAATGTGTAATCAAGTAGCATCTGTAAATGTTTGAGCCACTTGGCTCATGCATAGAACTGAATCTCTTGAAATTTACTTATTTTCCTTTCCTGTTCCTACTGAACTTATAACTATGTTGTTTTATTTTGTTTTGTTATGTCTTTTTTTTTCTCCTCATAAAGCTTAGTTTTGGAGGAATTCCAGTACCAGGCAAACCTGGGACCTTTTTAAAGAAAAACTTCCAGGGATGTATTGAAAACCTTTACTACAATGGAGTCAACATAATTGACATTGCTAAAAGACGAAAGCATCAGATTTACATCGTGGTAAGTCAACATCTTTACAGCTTGACAGTTTCTAATCTTGTACACATCCCACCCTTGGTACCTTTTCACAATATTTTTATAACATCATTTTAGAGGTCCCATAAGCCTTCCATGGCAAGCAGCATGAAATGTAAGGATTGGACCAGTGTTGATTTCATCTTTAGGAGAAACAAATACACTAGAGGTGCATGGACAATTTCATGCCCCTGGCTGTGAAGTTGTCCAGAAGCTACAGGTAAGTTCTGCTATCTGACATGATTCTCTTTATTACCTATGGGAAATTAAACAATAGAACCAGAGACTGTGTTAAACTCTTATTGTTGATACTTAAAGCATGGCATTTTGAATGAGAGGTTAAACTTTGGGTGTTTTTGAGATTCCCTGTTCAGCATTTTCCATGCCAGAAAGTCAAATAATTTGAACTAATGAGTATTTGTGTTCTCCAACAGACCATGCATTTCATGAAGGCCTGGCCTGTCTTGTCAGTTTGTCACGAGTGCATTCACAACATCTACCAAAGTGCCTTACACATGATTGGTACCTACTAATGCTATTTCCATCCATAATTGTGGAGTAGTCTGTTTCTTTTTTTTAATATTTTATTTATTTATTTTTAGAGAGAGAGGAAGGGAAGGAGAAAGAGAGGGAGAGAAGCATCAATGTGTGTTTGCTTCTTGTGTACCCTGCACTGGGGACCTGGCCTGCACGTTCCCTGACTGGTATTGAACCAGCAATGTTTTGGTGCACAAGTATATGCTCAATCCACTGAGCTATGCCTGCTAGGGAAAGAGTTTTGGAGTAGTCTATTCCTCCTTCAAGTTCTAGCAGTTTTTATATCACTACGATATAGCCTTGTGATTTGGTACATACACATTAGAGATTTCTATGTTTTCTGAATGGATTGGCCATTTTATCCATGTATAATGTTCCTCTCTGTCTATGATAAGTTTCTTTTCTTGTTATTATTGGACTGTAGTAAAAGTTCTGATTCTCCACAAAGCCATCTCTGATGCTAACCCTGAAAGGATTGGGTGTGGTTCCTCGTTACTGCTGTGCAGGGTTAGAAGTCCAGGCTCTGATAGATATTTGGTCTTCACTGATATTCCAGGGAGAGGATTGCTACATCCCGGCAAGGATTAACAACATCCAGTCTCCTTATTTAGACATCTCTGGCATCTAGCTGGGAGCTCAGGGCACCTGTTATGACATGAGTGGATAGTGGTGGAACCATAGTTTTTTTTTTTTTTTTTTTTTTTTCCTATGGGGCTTTGGCTAGACAGTAAAACAGTTACTGTCTAAAGGTGTTCTGACTTACTATGCTTTCTTTTCCTGGTACTTTGATTACAAAAAACAGACTTCTAATGGAGTTTTTTTTCCTGTGCCAATTGTTCTTTCTGGGTTGCTAGCTTCTTCAGCAATAAGTTTAAGATAGTTATGGCCAAAATAAAATCTAGGGAACTTACCACTGTTGTTCTTTGGGTCTCAAGATCACTATATCTGCTGGCTTTAATCTCACTGTCATTCATATTCTTATTAGGTTTATTTTCCACATAATTCCTAGAGTTTTTAAGTTGCATTTAGTGGTAGAAATAAGGAAAATCACACTACTTTATCTTTTCAGAAGCAGAAGTCCCTTAAACTGACATTCTTTTAAAACCCTTGATAAGAGTAGGCCATTCTGTCATTGACAGGAAAAATCTGACTCTCTTTTCAGTTTGGTCATTGGACTATCTGGTTACACTGACATTTTAATGATCCTTATGTTTATTTTTGATAAGTATAAACTATAATGGATATTTTCAATTTGGGAGTTCAATAAGTTAACACATTTTTTTAATGGGGTCATTGGATTCCATGGTGTGAGGCAGGGTTGCTTGGGGGAAATAATACTTGGGTTAAAGTTTGTCAACATTTTAAAAGATTTGAGCCAAATGTCTGACTCTGTTAGTTCTGAGGAGTAATGATGGTGGTAAGTAGCATTTAATCCCCTGGCTATAGCTCTAGGAGATCTTCCGTCATTACTTTCCCATTCTTTGACTCATGACAATTCTGCCACCCACATGTGCTTAGGTTGCCCATCTTCTAATTAAGCTAAACACTAGATTGCTAGTGATGGTTTTCTTGAGTTTAGGTCAAGAGCCTGGGCCATGTAAAGCATACTATGCCCACCCATTCCCCAATAGATTAGTGTCATGGTCATCAATATATCTGAATGGCAGGCAGCACTACCTGCCACTGTGCTAAGAATTGACAGAGTAATTTGAAAACAAGGAGCTTCGTAAACATTGCTCACCTTCATTGTTCATATACTGGGGTTCTTTGAAAGCATGAGAGCCTGAGATTTAGATGTAAATAAGATCTCTATAGCAAAATTTATAGAAGAAACCTCCATAGATAGTATGCATTAGACAATATTTTAATGATGAGATATACTAGATAAGTCACTGAGCACATAGTCTAGAAAAAGAGAAATAAGGAAGAACAAGGAGAAAAAACATGCATTTCCAAATATTGGCAGAGTCATCATCTCCTTTTCTGAGAGAACCATTAAATAAAACTTTAGTAAATGTTTTGTTGATTATAAACTACTATATCACTGGCCAAGTTTCCCAAAACCTTGCAAGTGTATTTTATTCCTCAGATTGGTGGTATTGTTAATATGAAGCACAAAAATCCATTTAGCATTAATGTACTTGGGAAAAGAAAAAAACAAGAAAACTGTTTTTATAGGTTAACAAGCTTTAGTTTTAACCTTCGTAATGTAAAGGGGGGGTAAACATTATTTTTCTCCCATATTACTTTCATCACCTTGCTTAAGTGAAAATTCACATCAATACATATACACAGTCTTTTTTCCCTATTCCTTAGAATTCTGTGTTGGAAGAATTGGTTTGCAATGTTAATTACAAGTATAAGGTCTTTTATTCCCCTACTAGGGTTTACAATTTCCCCAAAGACACTGTGTCAGCTACCAAATCAGCTTTGCTCCAAGTCACTAAGTCACCACTGTGCTAAGTGAGGACTTTTAAAAGAGATGGTGCTTTGATCCTTTTCCAGTGTTTACAGGCTCTCACAGTTATTGAGTCTTGGGGACTTCAGAATTTAGCAGGAGACTTGAGGAGCCAACAAATCAGGCAACAATTATATAGTAATACCCATAAATTACAAAATGAGATTTCAGGCTCAAGGGAGAAAAGGCCTTGGTTTCATATAACATGGGCCTCTGTAGAAGGCTGCATTCAGGCAGCATTCCCATTGCAATTTGTCATTCCTTTCTTGTGTGACCTGCCCTCTCCCTGAAGATTTAACAGTTCAATGGGGATGATTTAGTCCTTACAACTCAATTTAACTACAGGATGATCCTCTACATCCCCAAACGCAGTAAACTAACAGCTTAAAGTAGACAAAAAAATACCTCATTACTCTTCCTCAAATCTTTCTTCTTATGCTAAATACTACTATATAATAAACACTCAGGAAGTGAATGGCCCATTGAAATGTGTGTGCAGTACCTGTGATGTGAATTATTACATAAATAAGAAATGCACTGCCCTGCTAGTTTCTTGAAAATGATTAATTATATACCTTCCATTTTATAGTAAAGGATGCTTTCTCTGAGCTATCCTTTCTGGTGTTATATCACCTCTCCCAGTGGCAAGGGTAACTATGTGACTATCTAGGAGTTGGCTGTGGTTTTATCTACTCACTTTATTGTAGATCTTAAAATTATTGTTTTTCTTTATTTAAAAGAGGAGGATGGTAAAAATGCTCATGTTACTGTACTTTATCATCAATAGAAGAGAGAAAAATTAAAATGGTTAATTTTAATTTTTTAATTATAATTAATAATAAGACTATGGTTACAAATTGGTTTTGGAGCTAACTGACCATGCCAAGTCACTTTAGTCCCTTTGCCCCCAAATAATTAAAATCAAGGAACTGGATGTCCAGTGGCCAGTTATAAATGCTTTGCCCTAAGTATTTATAGTGATAAACACATCCTATGGCTAAAGTTGCTAAATAGTCCCAAAATGTGTTTCTACTCAGTCTAGAAGGAATCCTCATAGCCCTCTCAACCCTCTGTTCCTGGCAACACTGGAAATGACATGATGCTAGATGAACTGCTTAAGTTTCTAGTCCCCAATCCATGCTCACTCAGCTATGAGGCCTTGAGGAAATCACCAATCCTCAGTATCCTCATATGTAAAATGGGAAAAATTTAATACCTACTTCAAAGTGTTGTTGTGAAGATTAAATATCTTAAATGATATTAAATAAAATTAAATGTATAAAATTGGGAAATTATATTATCAAACTCAAAGTGTTATTATGAAGATTATTTTGCACAATACAAGGTCCACAGTAAGCACTCAATAATTTGGAGCTGTTATTAAGTAAAATTTCTACTCATGAATTGGACTGAAATTTTTATGTAAACTAATATTTAATTGTCATCTTAGTGTTTGCATTCTGTGATTCCAACAAATAATAAATGTAGACTGGAGAAAATTCATGTTCTATCTTCTGAGTCTGAAGTTTAGTTTACTCTAAAACTATAAATTATGAAGTGGGTTTTGAGTAAATATATTACAAACTTATCTATCTCATTCATATGAGGAAATTTAATGACTAGTTCTAGACTAGAGTTAGTTAAATTATGTATTCCTTTACAATAAGGCCTTTAACTTGACCTTATCTGAGAAGCACTTTATCTTCCCTTCCATTCTAAATGACAGCTTTGCTGGATAGAGCAATCTTGGATGTAGGTTTTTTATTTTCATGACTTGGAATACCTCTTTCCAGCCCCTTCTTGCCTGTAAGGTCTATTTTGAGAAATCAGCTGACAGTCTGATGGGAACTCCTTTGTAGGTGACTGTCCCCTTATCCTTTGCTGCTTCATCACCAAGCCCTTAGTATATGAAATGTTGAAGGGACTTATCTAAGAAAAAGAAGATAAAAAATATAGGCAGTAAAAAGACAGCAAACTCACTGGTATTATCAACCAGACCTAAAACAAAAGCTAACTAAGCAAACCACTACAACAGGAGCAGAAACACAGAAATGGAGATCACATGGAGGGTTAGCAATAGGGGAGTGGGAGGAGGAGAGAGGGGGACAAGGTACATAGAACAAGTAGCACAGACGGTGGGTAGAAAATAGACAGGGGGAGGGCAAGAATAGTGTGGGAAATGTAGAAACTAAAGAACTTATGACACGTGGACATGAACTAAAGGGAGGAATGTGGGTGGGAGGGGGTATGCAGGGTGGAGGGGAGTGAAGGGGGAAATGGGACAACTGTAATAGCATAATCAATAAAATATAATTTAAAAATAAAATAAATAAAGGCTTTAGAAAAGGTGTTGCCATGTGGTATGGTTATAACAGTCATACTAAGTAATAGTGGAGGGGGTTATGAAGTCTCTTATCTTTTGTCTATATCTCTACTGTCATCCATATCATTGGATAGTGCTTGTTTATCTCTTGAAGCTCTGATCCGAAGAAAATCCACTCAGAAATAAGTTTAAGTCTACGGATGACATCACACATACGTTCACACCTGAATTCAGGCACATACACATTCACACTAGTCCAGCACTTTTGCCTTATCTTTCTATGACCCAGAAGCTCATGAAAATTTATCAGAGAAAGCTCTTTAGTGTGTAGTGAAGCCTATAATCTCTTCTGCTTTTTCTTGGAATCATGTTACATCTCTGTGAGTACACTCTGTGATAAATTATACTTTCCCTTGATGGAAAAAATAATATGAAGAAACAACTGACATAGCATGCCTTCTCTTTGAACACTTCTGCTATCTTCACTGTTATTTGGCCAGCCTGACATTCACATCACCTGCTTCTATGTTATATGCACCTCATACTCTGGAAAATTATATCCAAATTATCAGCTTCCAAAGAAGATATTTCTTTTCTTTCATTGAGAAAATTTAAATAGCTTCAAGGTCATATGAGGAATAATGTGACTTAAATTTAAAAAAATAGCAATGAAATGGTCTTCCTCTCTGTAAATTATTCTATCTTAAATCAGTGTTATAACTTTCTTTTTGAAGGTGACCAGTTTCCTTAGCTCATATAATAAAATCAAAGTTATTTTTAAAAACTACTTTAGAATGTTAAAACATATATTTATATATTTTTTATGAATATTTGGAATATATAGACTAGAACACTCAACCAGCCAGAGAGTAAAACAATATTCTCATGTTTATATATTTAATTTTCATGTTTTAAATATATATTTTATATAACATAGACCACATTTTATTGATATCCTTATATCTTGCTTTTTAATGTTAATATTTTTCTTAAAATATTTTCTTTCTTTAATTTTTTATTAAAATTATTTAATATCTTTATTTACAAGCATCAACAGATCATTTAAACTTTAAATAAATTCATCATAGTTTAAGATTCTAGCACATTAAAATTTAGGTTGTTAAAATTTTTACTGACAAAAGTTATTATGAGATTACAAATATAATGAATAGGTAGATATTTTTTCTGCAATCCATATTGTTTAAAGTCTTTACCCATTTCCATACCCATACTGTATAGAAGAACAGGACTCTCCTGCCAGTTTTACCTCATACACTGCAATTATTTGAATATTCAAATTATTTTTAAAAGAGTGGGGCTAAATGAAAGTTGAAATAAACTCAGTTTCTTCTCCACAAAATTTCCAGCTAATGAGCTGAGCATATTCTTTTTACATTTTTTTTCCTTTTATGGTAATCCCTTCAGTTGAAGACATCTTGTTTCAGAGAACTGTCTTACAGACAATGTTGGCATTAACGCCAGAGGACAGTGAGAAGGATGACAGGTAAAACTGTGTTTGTGTTAGTTCTGTCCCTGAAACATCTGTGAGAAGTACACAGAAACAAACATTACTTTACTTTATACTAAAAGAGTCATTATAGTGAAGATTAGGCAAAGTCAATGGTATATAGTCAACTGCTGTGTCAGTCACAACCTTCTTCCCCTACTTCTGGAAAGCACTGCACTATCAGCTTTTATTATTTTTTATTATACATCACTTTTTCCTAGTGTCCTGAATGACTTTTATATCAAATTGAAGAAAACAAATACAAGGCTGGGCAAATCCATGAATAGCACCACATACTTGGGAATCAAAGATTAATTAGGGGTTTCAGAAATGGCCCCTATGTAGTTTGCAAACTGTCAAATAAATTTCTCTTGGGAGTCTCATGCCATGTAAGAACTTAGGGCAGAAGCCTTGTCTTTGGCAAGAGAAAGAAAAGTGGCAGCAGACAGTGAAGCCCTGGGAATAACCTAATTCTCCTATACCTAGATGGCTGTGATCTTGGCACAAGCTCATGACTGGTCCCATAGCTCTCAGTATGACCAGTCTCCATATATGGCAGCCAGGCTTTTCCTTCTGAACTTAAGGAGATGGATGAGAGTCTTGTATAGGGATTCAGTGCTTCCTCAGAAACTTGGTTTCTGTTACCAATAGCTATTATATTTCTACGAAATGAATGGCAACCTTTGTGCTTGGATTTTGAATCTTTTATAATCAACTCTTCTAATGTATAAAAGTTTGTTTCCCAAAGTTTCTCACCAGAGCTGCTTCTTTTTCAGCTAGGCATGGATCACTCACTCTTCCTGAAACTCAGTATGTACATAACCCCCTCTTAGCTTTTCATTCTATGCTTCCCCTACACCAGGGGAATGCCTTTCTTCTTCACTTTTTTCATGACCCAGCCCGAAACTAGTCGTCTTTCTTTTCTTCACGCTGACAAACAGAGTTGGCTCCCAGAACCATAAGGGTACTCAAAATATTTGACTGATTCTCAGAGGTAGAACAGAGTTGTGGAGCCCCTAAGCTATGTTAACCTCAGAACCTTGAGTTATTGTCTTGTGGGGAGGCTCGGGGGTAACTGGAAGTTATGCAGGCAAACTTAGGTTTCAAAGAGCAAAACCAGTGGGCTACACAGCATAGGGAAATTGGGACAGTGGCTATATAGCAAATATTTGAAATATAGCAAATTTTTGGAATTATAAAAAGTAAACAGGGTTAGGGTATAATTAGTGTCAGCCCTCTGCTGTTCCACCCAGAACCTATCAACTCCAGTGGATTGTCTAAGCTAAGAAGAGTCATGGGGCCAGGTCCAGACTGGATAGAAGTATGTACTATGATCCAAAAGTAGAATCCACCATGGGTTTGGGAAAGTATCAGTGTGTAATATGTTATGTTGTTGCTGTTGCCTAAAGCCTTTTAAACACAACTTCTCAGAACCCCTCTCAAACTCTTGAGTTCATTATGCCTTTCTTGCTGTGAACTTCACACTTATACACTATGTTGCAACTTAGCTCTTGATTCATCATCATCATCATCATCATCATCATCATCATCCTCAAAACATAGTTATTGAGTACCTACTGTGTTTACAGTTAATGATCCTTGCCTCTTACGGTTGAGAAACTTTAAGCCTCTCTCTGGTCCAGCAACCCACACACTGGGTGCTGGGTCACCATTTCAGAATTCAAAACTGACGCTCTTACCTTGGCTACCTTCTCAAGCATATTTTCTGCTCTCCTGCTCACCAGCCATTTTGATGACCATTTCTCTTCTTCTCCCCTTGATTTCCTGTATGGTATGACATACTCCTTTTGTTTGTTTTGCTACATTGATTTCCTTCACTACCTCTGTTTTTCTATTTGGTATTCTAGCATCCTGCTTCCTTGCTCTGACTACACCTCATGCCCTCCAGATTTCAAGGCTAACAGTGCTTCCAAATACCACACACTAGCCACCACTCACTCTTAGCAAAATTCAAAGACAGCTTACAAGAGTTTAGAAGAAAAAAAAATTGGGCTGGTAGTCAAGAAAGGCTTAATGAAAGTATAGGAATATGACATGAGCATTGAAGAACAACAACTCTTAGATTATTCCAAATTGTAGGAAGACAGTCCAAGCAGGGCAATGGGCTATTCAAAAGCTTAAGGTAAGGGTCTAAGTATCATATTTCTGGGAAACAATATTCCAGTCTAGTTCTTTGCAAGAGTTTTTTCCTATCACCCTAAGTACTATGTTTAACAAAACAATCATAGTTCTCTGTGTCATTCATAGAGTTGAATATGTGACAGTAAAGAAATGTATGGATAAAAGCAATATGTCCTGGCAGGGTGTCAAATGCATTTTCACTAGTGGCCACATCAGTCTTGCAGTTGCCTTCAAAGGAGCAAATATAATTTTAGGATTGTAACTACCCCTTAATAGTTAAGTGAGAACTTGGTACTGCTGCTGGGTAGAAACAAGGTTCTGGGTCAGATAAAACAATGTGGAATCTAGCCCATGGGCCTTGTGTTTGCCACCTGTGTTCTTGCAGAAGGGTGTGTATGATCGAATATGATGAAATCTCAAAACTACCACATAATAGCTATAGAATCTGTATACAAGAGTCACTCCTGAGATATTATAGGCATTGAATCACTAATAGTTAATAATAATGTCATATATAGTCCCACTTTGCTCATCATTTCTTATTGTATGTTCTTTACAAATACTTAACTTTATGATTATATCTATCCTGTCCTGTAAATAGCCTTCTGTAAGTACTCTACTCAAGATTTTTTTTAAATTAAATTTTACTTTAATTGTTGTTCTTATACAGTTTTCTGTTTTCTACTCCCATCCCGTCCCTCCGCCCCAGCCCTCCCCAGCTCCCTTCCATTTCCACCCCCCCAGCTTTTGTCCATATGTCTTTCATACTTGTTGCTCTAATCCCTTCCCCTTTTCCCTGGATATTCCTATCCCTCTCCTCTCTTGTTCTCAATTTCAGTGTCTTTGGTTATATTATGCTTGTTTGTTTGTT
>PVKU01006736.1:0-98413 GCA_004027475.1 Anoura caudifer
GAAATATGCCATTGGTAATTTAATAGGTATTGCATTGAATCTGTAAATTGCTTTGGGTAGTATGGACATTTTGATGATGTTAATTCTTCCGATCCATGAACACGGTATATGTTTCCATTTGTTTGTGTCTTCCTTGATTTCTTTCTTCAGTGTTGTGTAGTTTTCTGCATACAGGTCTTTTACCTCTTTGGTTAGGTTTATTCCTAGGTATTTTATTTTTCTTTTTGCTATATCGAATGGGATTTTTTTCTTGATTCCTGCTTCTGCTGTCTCACTGTTGATATACAGAAATGCCTTTGATTTTTGGATATTGACTTTGTATCCTGATGTTTGGCCAAATTCATTTACTAGGTTGAGCAGCTTTTTGGCTGAGTCTATAGGATTTTCTATGTACATTATCATGTCATCTGCAAATAATGATAGTTTTGTTTCCTCCTTTCCAATTTGGATGCCTTTTATTTCCTTCTCTTGTCTAATCGCTGTGACCAATACTTCCAATACTATATTGAATAGAAGTGGTGAAAGTGGACAACCTTGTCTTGTTCCTGATCTTTGTGGAAAAGATTTTAGTTTTTGCCCATTGAGTATGATGTTGGCTGTAGGTCTCTCATATATGGCCTTTATTATGTTGAGGAATGCTCCCTCAATTCTGACTTTGCTGAGTGTTTTTATCATAAATGGGTGCTGTACCTTATCAAATGCTTTTTCTGCATCTATTGATATGATCATGTGATTTTTGTCTTTGCTTTTGTTTATGTGATGTATTACATTTACTGATTTGCATATGTTGAACCATCCTTGCATCCCTGGGATGAATCCCACTTGGTCATGATGTATGATCTTTTTAATGTATTATTGGATTTGGTTTGACAATATTTTGTTGAGGATTTTAGCGTCTATGTTCATCAGTGATATGGGCCTGAAGTTTTCTTTCCTTGTTATGTCTTTATCTGGTTTGGGGATTAGAATGATGCTGGCTTCATAAAAAGAGTTTGGTAGTCTTCCATCATTTTGGATTTTTTCGAAAAGTTTGTGAAGGATAGGGGTTAGCTCTTCATTAAATGCTTTGTAAAATTCTCCTGTGAAACCATCTGGTCCAGGGCTTTTGTGTGTTGGGAGTTTTTGATTACTGTTTCTATTTTATCTGCTGTTATTGGTCAGTTCAGGCTTTCTGCTTCTTCTTCATTGAGTTTTGGGAGATTATATTTTTCTAGAATCTTGTCCATTTCACCTAAGTTTTCAAATTTCTTGGCATACAGTTCTTCGTAGTAATTTCTTACAATCCTTTGTATTTCTGTAGTGTCAGTTGTAATCTCTCCTCTTTCATTTCTGATTGTGTTTATTTGGGTCCTCTCTCTTTTTTTCTCTATGAGCCTGCTTAATGGCTTGTCAATTTTGTTTATCTTTTCAAAGAACCAGCTCCTGGATTCATTGATCCTTAGAATTGTGCTTTTAGTTTCTATGTCATTTAATTCTGCCCTGATCTTAGTTATTTCCTTCCTTCTACTTGCTCTGGGCTGTCTTTGCTGTTGATCCTCGAGTTCTTACAGGCGTAGAGTTAAGTTGTTTGTTTGAGATGTTTCTATCTTTTTTAGGTAGGCCTGCATCGCTATGAACTTTCCTCTGAGGACTGCCTTTGCTGTGTCCATAAATTTTGGGTTGTAGTGAGTTCATTTGCATTTGCTTCCAGAAACTTTTTGATTTCCTCCCTAATTTTATTCTTGACCCATTCATTGTTTAATAGCATGCTATTCAATCTTCATGATTTTTAGGACTTTGTGTTTTTCCCCTTGGGGTTGGTTTCCAGTTTCAGTCCCTTGTGGTCGGTGAAAATGTTTGGTATGATTTCAATTTTCTTGAATTTGATGAGGTTAGTTTTATGACCTATCATGTGGTCTATCTTTGAAAATGTTCCATGTGCATTTGAATAGAATGTGTATTTAGTTTCTTTGGGATGAAGGGCTCTATATATATCAGTTAAGTCCATTTCATCTAGAGTGTTGTTCAATGCCACAATATCTTTGTTGATATTTTGTCTAGAAGATCTGTCCATTTTTGACAGTGGGGTGTTAAAATCCCCTACTATAATTGTGTTGCTGTCAATATCTTTCTTGAAGTCCTCTAAGATTTTCTTGATGTATTTAGGTGCTCCTATGTTGGGTGCATATATATTTACTATGTTTATATCTTCTTGGTGTATTTTTCTCTTGAATATTATAAAGTGACCTTCTGGGTCTCTCTTTATGGCCCTTCTTTTGAAGTCTATTTTCTCTGATATGAGTATTGTTACCCCGGCTATTTTTTCCTGTCCATTTGCTTGGAAAATTTGTTTCCAGCCCTTCACTTTGAGTCTGTGTAGGTCTTTTGTCCTGAGGTGGGCCTCTTGTAGGCAGCATATGTGTGGGTCATGCTTTCTTATCCATTCAGCTATTCTATGCCTTTTGATTGGAGCATTTAATCCACTTACATTTAAGGTTATTATTGATAGGTATTTATTCATTGCCTTTTTTTGTACCTGTGTTCCTCTCCTTCTCTTTCTCCTTTCCTTCCTTTCCTTAAAGCAGGCCCTTTAGTATCTCTTGCAGAGCCTATTTGGTAGAGGTGTATTCTTTGAGACTTCTTTTGTCTGGGAAGCTCTTTATTTGGCCTTCTATCTTGCTTGAAAGCCTTTCTGGGTAAAGTAGTCTTGGTTGCAGGCCTTTGTTTCTCATTACTTGGAATATTTCTTGCCATTCTCTTCTGGTTTGGAGTGTTTCCATTGGGAAGTTGGATGCTAACCTAATCAGGGCTCCCTTGTATGTTACTTCCTTTTTCTCCCTTGCTGGTTTAAGATTCTCTCCTTGTCTTGGAATTTTGCCATTTTAATTATGATGTGTCTTGAAGTGGGCCTCTTTGGGTTCCTCTTGATTGGGACTCTCTGTGATTCCTGGATTTGTGTGACTTTTTCTCTCATCAAATTAGGGAAGTTTTCCATCATTACTTTTTCAAATAGGGTTTCTATGCCTTGGTTTTCTTCTTCTCCCTCTGGTATACCAATTAAAAGAATATTATTATGTTTCATATTGTCTTGCATTTCTCTTAATCCCTCTTCATTTTTTCTGAGCCTCTTTTCCTTTTCTTGCTCTTTCTGGATGCTTTTTTCTACTTGGTCCTCCAACTCACTGATCCAATCTTCTGCTTCATCAATTCTGCTTTTCATTCCTTCCACTGTGTTCTTCAGTTCAGAAATTGTATTCTTCATTTCCTCTTGGCCCTTGTTGATAGTTTCTATTTCCTTTTTCATGTTGATGTAGTTTGCAGTGAGTTCCTTGTAGCTTCCCTGTAGTTTTTGGTAGCTCATTGAGAGCTCTTGGAGCTTCCTGACAACCATTGCTTTGAACTCAAAATCTGATAGTTGGGTTGCCTCCATTTCATTTAGCATTCTTTCTGGGGCTTCCTCCTTTTCTTTCATTTGGGGATTGTTTCTTTGTCTTCCCATTGTTTGTGAGACTCTTCTTGTTAGGCTCAGCTTCTTAAATTGATTTGTTCTGGTTCCCTGGGTTTATGGTGTGAACTTCTGTGGTAGAATGACTGTGAAATTCAGTGGTGCTGTCTCCTTTGTGTATCCTGGTGTTCACGGCTTCCAGTGTCTCAGCTATTGAAATGCACCCTCTTTGGGACCAACTCTGGTCTTTCCACAGTTCCAGGGTTTTTTTGTTTTGTTTTTGTCTCACTTGTATATGTTTAAAAAAAGAAAAGAGAAGGAAATGAAAAAAAGAAAAGAAGGAAAAGGAAATAAAAAATGAAAAGAGAATAAAGAAAAGCAGATGAAAAAGAAAAGAAGAAAAAAGAGAAAGGAAGAAGAGATAAGCTTGGAAAGAAAGGAAGAAGGAGTAAAACAAGAAAGAAGTGATGAGAAGCAAAAAGGAGTTGAGGGGTAAAAAAGATCAAAATAATGAAAAATTAATAATGAAAAAGAGAAAAAGAAAAAAACCCACAAAAAAAATCAACAAATCGAAAAACACCAAAACCGCCAATTCTTGCTGTTATCAATCTTGCCAAGCTGGTTTTTCTGGCCTTGATGACTGCAGTGGCCGAGGGGTGACCGTATCGTTTTTTTCCTTGTTCAGCACTCAGTTTTCTTTGGCCTACTGTCCTCAGAGCTAGCCCAGAGCTCTCCGCACAGGGTCTCAGGTGTGTCTTCTGCAGCAGCAGGCGCCAACTGTGGTCACATGCGCGCAAGTGCCGATGGTCTTTCAGCCTTCCTTGCACAGGTGTCAACTGTCCTGCGAGCATGGCTCGACCCCCATGCAGGTTGCACACTGGTGTCTAAGATCTCCCAGGAGCCCACTCAGGTCTCTGATGGTGCAATGGCACCAAGAGACCATATCGCTGCTCCCTGCTCACGCCGGCGGAGAGACCGTAGAGGTGCCCAGCAACTGCACCACGGTGGCACGCTGTTGTGAACGATACCCTGATACCCCGTGCAGCTGTTTACAATGGTGCGTGGGCGTAGACAAAAGTGGAGCTCCAACACTCAGTCCACCCAGGACTGTGAGATCTTAACTCCTCTCTGTGAGATTTCAAGCAACCAGGTTTATCCCGGTGCTGCTGAGACCCTGTTTGGCTGATCAGGGAGCTGTTGACCCAGCTCCCTCCCTAGAGTCTTACGGCCAGCACTGGCCTGGGATTTCAGCCCCCTCCCTGGTCTCCGTGCTGCTGGAGTACTCTCCTTACCATCTGGTTTTTCAATGTCCACTGCAATTTTCGATCACCTGTTTTCAAATATGCTGTGTTTCTGGTGTCTGTTTGCTGTGTTCCATTGAAAATTGGCCCAGTTTATCACCTATACAGTTCCAGAGCTGGTGAGGTGGTAGACTACTGAAGTAACATACATGAAAATAATAAGGATGATAGAACCGTAATTTCAGGGAAGAGAAGCACATGTCTGGTATCCAGTCTCTTGACACCATCAGCTGTGTCATCGTCCAGGCAGGATCTCTAATTAATCCAAAGCCATGTGGCACCTTCTCATGGCCTACTGGCAAGAGTTCTTTCACCCTTCTTCCAGGCCAAGTCTCTCTTGTTTCCAGGCCACGCAGCCAAACGGAGCACCCCAAAGCTGCGTGGTCCTTCTTCTACCAAAGCTGTGGGGAAGGGGTCCCCACTCTGGCAAAGCCACGTGCCTCTCCCTCTTCACCAAAGCTGCAGGGGTCTGTACTCTGGTGAAACCCATGGATCTTCCCCTCTGGCAAAGCTGTGAGAGGCTCTCCACTCGGGCAAAGCCAAGTGGCAATTCTCTGCTAAAGCCACATGGTGATTTTCCCTCACTGGGCTGTGGGGTTCTAACTCTGGTGAAAGTGCGTCAATTCTCCCCCACCCTGCTGGTATATTTTAAAATTATATTTTATAATTAAAACAGACTCTGAAAATTTATGATTTTGCACATCTTTTAACTTTTGATTTAAATATTTATTTTTAAGAGATTTATTTATTTTGAAGTGTTAGTTATATAGAATGCCTCTCAATTTTTTTAATGTCTTCAAAGCAAGCAAGTAACATACAATAAAAATAAATAGACTATTCAGAAACAAAGCTAAATTCTCTTCTCCTTGGGTAGTTGAGCCCTTTGAACTCAGTGCTACTGCTGCTTGGTACATGTGTGGGTGTCATGGCAATTTCCACTTTTGATTATGTTAATGGCTTGTTTTCAGCATTTGTCAAATTAATTGAGCCATGTTCTATATCATCAACTAGGATAATTAATATCATTCAGCTGAGTTTGTGTTTACAAGAAAATTCTATCTGACCTAACAAAAACACTTGTATGTACAAGCCAAGTAAATTTGAGAATTAACTGTCTTAATTGTGCGTGTAAAATGAATCACTCTTTCATCAAATATCCAAATTATGTACTTATTTCTTTTCTCTAGTTTCTGTCAACTGTTTACCTCACTTCTCACTAATTCATATAAACCATAGCTTTGACTGGGATGATCACTGTATCTTTAATAAAGCACAGTTTTTCAGTTGAAAAATTCATTTTTTTGTTTTCATAATCAACTCTGAAATTTTTTCAACTGTAAGTTAATAGCTCCCAGAACAAAATTAGTTTTAAAAAAATCAACAGTGAGGCAGCATGGCTACCATGGTGTTATGATGAAGCCCTGCCCCCCATCTATGTACTAGTTGGAACCTGATTTAAACTTGTAAACACTCAAAAGAAAGTTTATTCTGAGTCACTGCTGAAGTCTTGTTATTGCATTTCTGGTTAAGTCACCATTAAATTACTGCATTGTGGCATAATTGTTCAAAGAAAATGCAAAACAACAAATAATTCATTTGGAGGTAGACAGTTGGTTAAAAAGAGGTCTTTCTTACTTAATAAAAAAAAAAACAATAACCTGGAAATGATTTCCTACAGACCATCTCATGCAATGTTCAGGGAACTTACAGAACTTCCTTGCTTTCAGCCTTTAGGATTTGGAGGATCTCTTCTTTCTTCGAAGTCCTGAGGTGCTGAACAAAGACCAGGAAGTTCCTGATAGCCTCAGCCTTGGAGAGGTTTTCAGGCTGCAGGTGTGTTCTGACGGACTGCCAGCGCTCCTGGAGCTGCAAAACACGGCTGCAGGCTCACACCCCATTCGTAATTTTGAACATCCACATTTACAAGACATGTTCTCCCCAGAAATAAATTTTCGCTTGTATCTGATAAGCAAAAGAAGCATTTGATATCTTACCTCAATATACCTGACTGCCCCCTGCCCGTATCACACTGCTATGACTGTCAGAGGCAAATATAGAGGCCTGCTGACCTTGTATGTGATTCTTCTGTAGAAGACTGTTTTTGTCTATTAATATTTAGCTCAAAGGAGCTTGGGCATCCAGGCATATTGATCATTCCATTGTTACAACAAGGGAATTACCCTGGGTTTTTTTTTCGGACTATAAGACACACATTCCCACCCCCATGCCCCAAGTTTGGGAGGAATAATGGTTGTTAATGCTGCTGTTGAGTTCTGTTTACATTTACATTAGTGAAATATTAATGTTATTTATGTTATTAAATATTTTACCACATTTTTTGCTTCAAAAATTTTTTCCCTATTTTTCCCCTCTAAAACCTAGGTGTGTTTTATGGTCTGAAAAATATGGGGTATATCTGAGGCCAGGCTTGAGCACCATAATGAAATTGTGCAGAATTTTCATTAATAGAATATTTTGGAGGGCAAAAATATTAGAACTGTTGAAGAATTGTGTCAGGTTTCTTATACAGGGACTTCACAGAGAATCCATTTTTGTAATAATTTGAGCTTCCTATTATCTATTTTACTGTTTGTATGAAATGCTATATGTTACTATTGCTAAGGTCTGAATAGTTATTACTTATATCTAGTAATAATAACTAGGTAGGAATATCTGAGTAAGTAGAGTAGTATTTAAGTAAAGGTCATCCTCACATACACTATTGTTATGCTACTGTGGTTTTGAAAATAGTTCTAATTAATGACAATACTTGGCTTTGAAATAAGCTAAAGAACTTATTTTTGATAGTTTACCACTTTCCTCCTAGTTGTCAAGAAGGTGTTAAATCCCATTAATGACTTCCAACTCTAACTCTGGGATAATCAGCATGCTACTAGTTTCTAAATTATTCATTCCTTGTAATAAGCAAAAGATATAATTTGCTTTTTCAAATCCCTTTTGGTTATCTAATCTTAAGAGGATATTGCAAAGAAAAAATATCTGTACTTAGCTAAGATTTACTGGGTCATTTCTGAGGAGAAAGCAATATTAATGTGAAGTCAGATTTGTTTTTGTTTAAAGGGTTGCAATGGTAACATTATTTTGAAGAGCAAATTCCTTGAAGACACAAATCCTTCCTACAATAATGAAGAAGCAGTTATCAAAAATCTTAGATGGTTCATAACATTTAATAACTATGACAAAGAAACTGATAGTTCACAATATAAATAAAGCTGATTGGTTTCATAGCCATTTTTCTAAATAATTTTTATCTCAGATGACATTAGAAAATTACACTGGAACATTAAATGATATATGAAAGAAAAACAAATAAAAGAAAAAACAAAGTTTGAGAGTGACTGATGGTTTTCTGCTTCATTTTGTTTTCCCTTGATTGAACTTTGGTGTATTTGAGAAAATAGTAAGGGATTAGAGCCTTGTACTTGAAGCAAATTATTGTATTAGTTTTTGGTGATTCTACTGTACTGAACACTAACAATATCTGAGGGAAAAGCATCTTCTGGTACCTATGAACAGAGTATGAAGCCAAGGGTTTCTTCTCTTGACAACAGTTTAAGTATTAGGAAATGCTGGACCCTAAAGTCATTTCTGTGGCACTACCTCACAGTAATTCATGCAATAAATGAAATTTCTCTTTGTTGGATTAAAAATGTTACAAGATGGTCTACCCTTTGCCTTGGGGATATGCTATCTCATTCCTGACTATAATCGTCAGGGAGGTTGGAGTGTGATAAAGAAGTATTCCTTAATTTAGGCAGAAGGCTAGGTATCCTTTTTGGTTCTCACAGCAACACTGGGAACACTTGAGCTGGCTCAGTAACACATTTCACCATGGACATATCGCTACTAAGTGGAAGGCTTTCAGGATGTGGACCCTTGTCCGTGCTCATGGTACCATATGCATCCCCCTAACTTCATTAGGCCCTTATTACTCCTTAGTTCTAGGTGTTACTTTTAAGAAGCTGTCCTGAAGTCACAACATTTTTTATCTGAGATAAATGGATGGTAATTATTTGTTAATTATTTATGTGTTATGCATCACCTTGGATGCATATTATTAGGCTACTGTCATCACTCATTGGTGGCTGTTAGTTCTTTACAAACTTTCTTCACAAAATTAGTTGAAGTTTCCACTGGAGACAAAATCGAATTAGAATTTTAAGCCATGACTATTCCCATATTTGGCTGCACATTGCAACTGTTCACACTTACAGAAGGGCATCCTTTACATTCATTCTGGAAGACCTGCCCTACAATGGGAAGGGCCTTGTACTTGGAATCAATTGCTTTAATTATGGTTGCTACTTGCTTTCCAGACATCAGCCTTGGGCCTGCTTCAGTTGTCTTCAGCTCTAATTTCTGCCTGTATAAACAAAGGTAGATAAATATCACCTTAGCAGCATTCTTCTGAGTGTACAAGCTACAAATTGCCTTTTTTTTGTTTTTGTTTTTGTTTTTTGGTAAACAAGATACTAATTTATTCAAGTTGTATAAGGCCTTGTCTTTCAAGTTGTGAACTCTCCAGTGGTGACAGGCTGAAAATTTAAGGCTGGATTTTCAAAATATAATGACAAGAGAATACAGAAAAGAAAAATTTGCATGAATACTAAACAAGATGTATAATGTCACCTCTTTTGAATTTAGGCCAACTTTCTAAAAATGGTATCTTCAATACAACCACATGTCATTTATTAACCAAGACAATTCAAAATCTTTATCTTCAAAAAATTGCCTCAATAGTATGTTTGTCTAATATTTTCTTTCAGAAACTTGTCTCTCTCCCATCAAGAAATACAGTCTATACCCTCCTCCCTTGGGCCTGGGCCAGGTCTATAACTGTCTCAACTAATAGATGATAGTAGAAGTGACACTACGTGACTATTAAGGCTAAGTCATGAAAGAGAGTTCAGCCTTCCTCTGGCCTGCTAGCAGCACATGCACCTTTATAGACTTCATTGCCATGTGAGAAGCCTGGCTACCTGAAGCTGCCATGTTGAGAAGCCATGTGGAGATAAAGAGAGAAGTATGAGGGGCCTCATTCATTTGTGTCTTTTCAGCCCAGATACCAGAGAGGTGAGGGAGCAGCCTTTGAACCAGCTCTGGTCAGTGACTACCTACGGCTGCACTACAGACACCGAGCAAGGCATGGCTGGTGGGCCAGGGCAAGCCCCGGACTTATGAGAGAGAATAATAACATGAATGTCGCTACCTGATAGAACTGATAAGTAAGTAAACATATTAATTTAGATGAAATATATGAAAGCAATAGTAGAATACAAAATTCTACTCCAGATGAGACTTCAATAAAATTTCAAGAATTTGAAGCACTTCTCACAGATTTTGCATCCATTCAACTCTGACATGATGGCTACTTTAGAGAAAACATTGCAAAGTAATGGCATAAAATATAATGCATTTAATGCTAAAATAGTGTTCTTCTAAATTTATGCCTGAAATACCACATACTCTTAGATATGAAATTCTAATTCTTAAGCCTGTGAGAACTATTCTGACCAAAGAACTTTGCTCAAATTGAAATAACAAGCTTGAGTACATAAGTACTATAAATCACATTAAAAATTCTGTACATTTACTTTACTATGAAACTTTTTATGTGTTTCTTAACAACAGTAATAAAAAAAATCTCAAGGAGAGAACATGCAAATGCCACCATCTTTTTAATACTAACATCGAAAACAGAAAATAAACCAGAATAAATCAAACAGATTGCCTCTTTAAAATCTAAATTCTACTCAATAAACAATTAATTTTTAAATGAAATTCTATTTTAGAATAGTATTTAATACCTGTTATAATTATTGTAGATAATGGGAAAAAATAAAAGATGTGCAAGATATAATTACTGTTTTCAAGGAGTTCACAGTCAAAATGAGGAAGTACTATATATATTTTAAAACCAAGTATAATAATATATAAAAGAAAAATAAAGAAAATTTAAAACTTTAGCATTGTCTTACTTTGATACTATCTTGCCTGTAATAGTCTGTAGAAAATTCAGCCCAAAAGCATGTATCTCTTCTGCAAGAACAGCTATAACAAAGCTGTCTTCTATCTTATAGGTAGTGACAGATGTGGCTTTCGAAGTAACACCCAAGACCTAAATAAGTAAATATTTATAGTTGTAAAATTTAATCAGCTTTTCATCTTTAAATAACAAAGTTATTGGTATTGGTCAAATACCAAAGTTATGGTTAAGTCAAATACCAAACTATGTTTTAATCTTCAAAAGAGCTTCCCCTTCATACTTCCTCCATAATTCAAACATATAACATATTAAAATAAACCTATTCATTTCATAATATGTGAAATTATACCTTAAACTAAAAATTATAGTGTTCCCCAAATTATAAATGTTCCCAAAGTATAATACCTTATTCTTTTATTATTTTAAACTCAACCCTACAGAGAAAGTGGTTTTAATCATACCTGATTTGCCGTTGTAAACCCAGACCTTTCTATTTTGCATGAATCCAAGGCCTTAATTTTGGTCACTTTGTCTTGTTGAGCCTGGTAGGTCACTTTGCAATCCCCAGAGATATCTACCTAAAAATAAGAGCAAAAATATAGTGTTTAGGATTTTCACATGGGCCACTTGAATTCCAGTCGTAATTGGCTTGAAAAGTGGTGTCCCTAATATGTCACAGCGGGTGGCCTTTTGTCCAGGCTGACAAGTAGGAAAACAGGAAGAATCGATGTTTCTTGCAGCAAGTGGATCCTTTTTCATTGTCTTTGGTTGAGTTTTACTGGTGCCTTCTTAAGTGCCCAAGGAATGATAAATGATGCCCTACTTCTCTCTAATGTCTAATAAGAATTGGACAAATGGCCTGGTCAAAATCAACACCTCTGGTAAATGAGTAATTATGTGGCAAGAGGAGTTGACTTTTAATGCTATATCTAGGCTGTGTGTTTATGAGTCTGTGTATGTGCCCTCTGACCAGGTGAGCATGATTAGAAATCTTTAAAAACCTGTTGGATTAATTCAACTCTTTGTAAGTCACATCAACAAACTGAGTGTAGGTAAATATATCCCAAGACAGACTCTGTTTAGCTTTCCTTGGCCTTTTCAGTCAGCTTGTGTTAGCACCACGCTCAGCCTGCATTCTAGCAAACTAACATTCCTTTGGCTCAGCCCTGCCAATAGATTTTTCTCCCTCACTCTTGGACTGTCTGAATTCAGACTAGGAAACCTGGACTCAGCTCTGCCTTTGACTCTGGGTGTGGTACAAGAGGAGCCACTTCATTTCTCTAGTTTAACTGCAGTTCCTTTGTAAAATGAAGGGGGTTGGTATAGGCCAATGCATATAGACCAAACTGATAATGCATTGAAAGTATCTGAGAAAACTGTTAAAATATAGATGCTCAGATCCTTCCTAATCTAGTAAATCAGAATCTCTGCAGTGAATCCTTGGAATCTGCATTTGTAATGGATAGTGATACAAAGTGATGCCATTGGAATGCTCCCCAGGTTTTCCTCATCTCTATCTCTCAGTCATTCTGCAAGTCTCCGCAGTGTCACTGAGTCCAACTCCCTTCACCCTGCATTTGAGTACACATTGGTGTAAAAGGCCATTTGTTTCATGTGTGAGACTTGACCACTCAACTCACCTTTTCTGAGTGTTACCATAGTATTAACTTCTCTACTGAATTCCTACAAATAGAAATCCACATAAACAATTTCGGTAACTCTATTGAAAAATAAGAGTCTGGATTTTTAATAATATTAGTAAGCACCTCATTGGTGGTTCCAGAGCTTAACTGCATCTGAAATAGGCTAGCCAGGCCTCTCTTGAGATTTTCTATGGCCACTGGTTCATTTTCATATGAATAGAAGCCTTTGACCTAAGGAGAAAAAAAAAAGGATAAATGTAAATGTAAATGAAGCAAAAATGTATCATTTATCATATTTGGTTAAATAAGTGGCAGGAAAGATTCACAATCTTATCCCTCTCAATTCTGGGAGAAAGAGATCTGTTACTGAGATTTCTTTTGTTGTGAAAAGACTATTTAAATTTCTCAGAAACAAGACTATTAGAATATGAAATTGCAGGAGACTGACAATGAGGGTTCTGAACACAATGGGCATAGCCCAAGGGAAGGAAAGAGAACACTGATAGAGGCTGGTGTTTCTGTGAAAACAATGATTGCCCAAGGAAGGCAAATCAGGAACATTCTCTTTGAACACGTCAACATGATCTCTACCTGTAACTCTGATTGAAACAAAAAACAACCAAGATTTAAAATAACAGCACAGAAACAGGTTTTTAGAAGAGAATGGCAATCACCACTCTTGAGACTCCAGAGATAACACAGCCACCAAGGGCTATGATAAGGGCCAAGAGGGGGCCATAGTGTCTGTGGACAAAATTCCACGGAGGTGACTTTCTTTGTCTGGCCCTCTGGAAGCACTTATGGTGGCCCTTGGTATAAGCAGATAAGAAGGTCAGAAGATTTTAGGCTGAGATTGCTATCACTACATGACCTGCTCCAAGTACTGCTTTGAGCTTCCTTTTAGAAGACAGGAAAAAGAGGTTGGAACTGACTTGGCTGTAATAGTTAATGACTTATCTTAGCTTCGTTTCATCCTTGATATTATAGGCACAGGAATGATAACAATGTTTCATACCATTTTGATAATTTAATTCATGTTTAAGAAACAAAGCTAAAAATACAAAGAAAATTTTCTAAAAACCAGTCTGTTGTTTTTCACCCTGTGTTAACTCCAAATGCTTCACAAGATTTTAGAGCTAGAGGATGGATAAAGCTTCCTTGTAAAAACTCCCAAGGTCTATGGTAATTATAGATGAGAACTTCCACCTGAAATATCCTGAATGCCTTCCTATTTTTCTTGAAAGCCAACTACGACTTCTCAAGTAAAACAGAAAACTCATCAATTTTGCAATGAGTTCAATTAATATCAATATGAACAATTTGGCCGCATGAAAACTCCCTCATAACTTAGAAGAGAATATGTTGCCTGTAGAGAAGAAGAGAACAAGTGCCTCAAACCTCCATTGTTATTTTCTACATATACACTGCCTAATTACAGATTTACTAGGTACTTTATCCAACTCATAATCAATTTTAGTCATGACACTGGACACACCTGTAAATGTAGGAATTGGGTTTGTTCAGGTTAAAAAGGAGCTGGAATAAGTGATCTCAGCATCTGAAAATCTATGGTAGCGTATTCTTAAACAAATCACTAACAATTTCTTGGATCCAAGGTTGAGTTTCTGATGTTCTCAATGTGGGTCTTCTTTTTCAACCTATAAACTGGGTTTTTTTCTTCTTCAGAATTACAGTGTAACTTCCTTTTCAAATATTTCAGAGCATAATATCTCCAGATATCATGACTATTGTAGGTTCATACCTGGATCGCTTGAGCCCAGATATAGTAAGTAGGGCTCACTGGTTGGCAACGCTCACATGCTATGGCCCTTGACTTTTTAGGCCTGAATCTTAAGTACTTTAGAAAGCAGCCATTAGGTGGGAAAAATTACTTTTACTTATCATCAGTAACCTCACTTTCCTTCCAGGCTACAAAATGTGCCTGAACTATTTATAAAGTTTAACCTAGAATTTCAGAAGACCCAGTTCTCAGATTTAATCTCTGTACTATGCACAAGGTTAAGTACTCTTTTGTTAGTAGCACACTTCTATGGATTAAGATTTGACCTTGACTGCCAGGTGCCTAATAAAATGGTGGTGGAGACTGTTTTATTTTCCTACAAGGCTAAATGATATAAACAGTGAGACATAAATAACATTTTTTTCATTCTTTCTATTAGCTTTTATTATTTTCCTAGAACTAAAAATGTGGTCAAGTCTTTTTTCCTTGTATGAATGCTGCTTTTGAAGCCTAAATTCTGTTCTCTTTGTGAAGAACACCAAAGTCCAAACAGACAGCACTGGTAATCTATATTAGCTAAATGTCAAAACTGTTAGAATTAAGCAGGATTTTGATCATTAAAAAAAAGTAATTAAGTCAGAACTTTGCAGTTCAATTCAAGTGGCTATCACAGCAGTAATCTTAAATTTACTCTTTCACAACAGGAACTGAATGTTTTATTATATTCTGGCCATAAAACTGATTTCTTCATTCAGTTCTGAAATGAGCTGTGAACGTCTGAGAGCACAGGATTCTTATCTCAATTCACAGCCCCAGAGCTTCCGGAGACCAGAGGTGGCACAACCTAGTGGGAAACTAATCCTTTAACCCAAGGAAACCAAAAATAGAGGGAGAGTGTGGGTTGTGGGGAAAGAGACGAGGTTCCTCTTCCTGGCAAAACTGGAGGGTCAATTTCCCTTTTAAACCAGTAAGGATTATTCATATTTTTCCTTAGGGTAAAAAAAAATGCTCCTATACATTCTCTTATGTACATTGTTTAAGAATAAGAGAAAGTAAAATTCCATTAACTTGCTAAACAGCAAAATTTTTTTAAAGGATCCTAGAAAATAGAGTTTAGTCATTTTATCTTTTCTGTTTAGCTGACATTGTCTCTAAACAACTCTTTGATGTCTATCTAAGATGGAGTCTAAGTAGGAAACAGACAAGTGAAGAAATATATGAATAATTAGATTTTCAAGTTGTCACAGCTTTTGGAGGTTTGGTGTTTGTGCAGAAGTCACGCTGCCAGATTCAGAGAGCAAATCAATGCCTGGAAACAACACAAAATAAAGGGCCGACTCAGCAGCCATGCGGTTAATTTAATCAATACTGACAGCAAAAACCTAAAAATGGAAATTCTGTGATTATCTAGTTCACTGGATTAGCATTTCAGGCCAAGAAAGAATCCATACTGTAACTTGAGGCATCTTTTGCTTGTCCATGTTAATCCACTTAACCAGAAAATGATCATATTTCCAACTTCATTTATGATTTGTAGATAAAACTAAAGTCAGGCTCAAATACTTATATAGGAGAGATGACTGTGCATGAAAAACAGATGTGCAATAAATATGTATGTAAATATTTTAATTGGCTCTCTTTTATAATAGAGGAGCTTAAAACAGGGGCTCAGGGAAGACAAAAAAATACATGCTAATGAGCATCCTTGAAATCACAGAAACCTCAGGGAGTAAAATATAATTTGAGACTATTTAAGAAAACTGTCAATCAACAATTCAATCTTTCCTTTCACAAATTCTCTCATAGTAAGGCTGATGTGAGATTTTAGATAATGATCTTTCTGTCAGTGATGTGGCTGAAAATTACACATAGCTTCTTAGTCTCCAGGGTCATGGTTTTTTTCCCGGTAAGTACTTTACCATATAATTGAAAGATAGCGCAATGTACTTTAGCCTGTGGCTACAGTAAATCATCACAGGTCATAGCTCCTATAGAACTGGCTCAGTGGAGTTACTGAAATAATGATGTGGCAGAACCATCTCAGCCTTTGAACAGTGAGCACACTGAGTCCATTTGTGTGTGTAACAAAAGACTTTGTACTCAACTGTTATCCAAGGGGCCATAAAATGACTGGCTGTCATTAAGACAATAAATGAAATTGATATTTTATGGACTCAAGTGTTTTGCCACATTGGAAGGTCAGATAAAAAAATAACAGTATTTCATGTTGTTAACAAAGTTGTGTATGTAAAAATCCAGTGAGTTAATAGATATGATGAAGAATGAAATAGGGATGCTACAAGTCAATGAAAGAGTTGATATTTTCATAAATGCTTTCCAGCTGGAAGATAGTATAACATAGTGGTTTCCAGCATAGATTTTAAAATTAGAACCTCTGTTGCAGGCTGGGTCCCCAGTTGGGGGTGTGGGAGAGGCAACCAATTGATGTTTCTCTCTCACATCGATGTTTCTTTCTATCTCTTTTACCCTCTCTCTAATAAATAAATAAAATCTTGAAAAAAATAAAATTATACCCTCTGTTTAAAATTTCAGTTCCACCATTTGCTAGTTATGTGACCCTAGGCAACTTTCTTTACTTCTCTTTACTTTGGTTTCCTCACCTAGTACAAGAGAAGGATAAAGCAGCACCTGCTTCCTGAGGATAAAGCAGATAATTCATGCAATGCCTTCAGTCAGTGCAGGGCTCTGAGTGCTCAATACTTTCAGCTGTTATTAAGCAAAGAATAAGCAAAGTCTTTCTCAACATCAGACTCATTTTAGCCCCCTATAACCTTATTTGTTCATTCCTTTAGTTTACAAGCCTTTATTGCATCCCCACTATGAGCAAAGTGCTGAATACATAAAGACATAATTGCTGCCCACAAGAAGCCTACTCTGACTGTGGATGGCAGGCCAATAAAGAGAGGATTACAATATACTGTGATAAGTGCTTTCGTAGAAATAAGCCCAGGGGAGGAAGGAGTTTGAGAGAATATTGGCAAAGCCTTCCTGGAATCCCAGGTCAGTCAGTGTAAGGCATGGTTCAGGGTGCTTTGAGAAAGACAGAATGGAAGGGCATGAAAGTGAAAGGAGGGCTGAAATATAAAGAATGGAAATTTTCTCTCCCCAAACCCATAACCAAACCCCAACCTAACCAATGACAAAAGAAAGTGATAAAGGCCCAGAGTGAGCTACAAAGTGCAAAGGGAGTTCTAAAGAGGACTGGTTACCTCCAACTGGCTAGAAGCAAGTCGACTTTATAAAAGAAAGGCCCCTGAGCAAAACCTGAAGCATTTTCAATATTTTAACAAGTAGAAAAGAAAGGAAAGCATTTTTGAAATGTTGATTCATATTTGGTTGTAGGAGAAATGCCCATACAATAATCCTTCTTGTGAGTTAGTTCCTTTTTAGTACTTTGTTTAAAAAAATGCACCATAATAAGAAATATATTACATGTCTAAATTTGTATTTTAAAGTATTTAGTTTGATCTTTATTTTGAATCTAAAACTTTTGAATCTAAAGAAACTTTAGAGATGTGTAGAGTTTTAACTATAAGGGTCCTTTTCTATTTTCTACTTTAGTTCCTAAAGCTGAGCTTTCATCTTTATTAATGCATTTTTATGTACATCAATGTAATAGCTATAGTTTTCATAAACCCATGTATGTAATGCCTAATAATTCACTGACCACAATTGCTTCTCAATAGCAAACATATTAAGACCATTTTAATATAGTAGAACTAAACCATAAATAATGCACACCTACAGAATTTTCTGAGTAAATTGTCAAATAGATAGTATAGTGTCCATTCATTACTTTATGTATAAAATGCTTTTCAAAGTCATAGTTTTAAAGTAACCTCTAAATGCCTTTTTTAAAAAGAAGCATTTAGAAGTTCTATATCCTTTTGAAAACTTCAATTTTGTACTTTAGTCAGATATTGATACTCTTATAACAAGTTAATATCACTTATTTAAGTTAGATCATTTCATCTTCATAATTTGTCTATTTTCCTGAATCCAATAATCTGTGATGAATGTTTGTGTTATAACACCTTTCTAATCTTTCTTAATTTAATAAAGAATGCACCTTCTAATAATCTCATCAATAAACAAGTACTTGATTTTGCTGTAGTGATTGCTACAAAATAGGGAACACAAATGGCTAAAAAATATAAATGAATTAAATGCTTTGATTTACTCCTGAAACATTTACTTTGCAACCTATTTGTTAGTTCTTGAAAAATTTCATTTGCCATAAATGCAGTGACACCACAATCACCTAAGAATAATATCTAGTAAAGGGAAGAAAAATATGAAGTTGGAGAAAATGATGTGAGATTCCCCCAACACCAAATCACTTTTACCTTTCCATGGATTAGATGAAGGAGCACAGGTCTTTGCAAAGCTTCCAAGTTTTCTTTTCTTATGATTTTGGATGGATTTTTTCCTTTATAAATGCTCTTCTCTCCCCTCTTCTGATTCACATTTTCAACACTTACATCTTTTATCTGATATTGTGGAAAGATAACTATTAGAAAAATTTCTATATCTGTTTTCATAAGATCTCTTAGACAATAAAATGGTATAGCAATAAACAGAGTTGGCCATAATTTCTTCTGCTGTTTTCTGAATTAATGTTTCAGAGGACCTAGTCATTAACTTCAATGATTAGGTTTTTGAATTAGGTAAAAATATCGATACTTAAAGAAATCTGTGATTTTAAGTTTAAAATTATGACTAGAAAATGGCTCTTTTATGTCACTGGCACTCATTCATTTTGAACTGGTGCTATCTGCTCAAACTCTTCACTTTCTGTACCATTTGTTTGGAAGGGGCCTCCCCCCTTGTATACACAAAATTAAAGATGAAAAGTATAACTACTGAACAAAAGGCACATAATATTTTCAGCAGAATACTGTTGTATTGAGAAATGGCTCAAACAGCTGGATGATGAAGTTTTGATTCAACTTGGAAGACACAACAGCTGTGAGAGACATCCAAAAAAGCAAAGACCATTTGATAAATATATTGCAATGACAGCTCATTATAAATTATAACAGCAACTACTTATCAGTTACAATGAAGCAAATTTTGGTTTTGTGTACCTGTTTCACATTAATATGTGAAAAATTAACCAACTTTACTAAAGAAATCTATTGCCTTTAGGTCCTTGAAAGGTAAATATGGAATCAGCATATATTAAAACTGGGACAAATCCCAGAGACTATCTAACTTAAGGAGAACTTGTTTTTTTCCTTAGAATACAGAATAGGTTTACTCCTTCATTGGTAAATCACCTGTTATATCAAGGAACTTAGGAAAATTGGGAAGCCCCATTTATCTCTTTCAGTTATAATAATTTCAATTGTTTTTCACATGACGTGGATTCTAGATCCCTGATTCCCAGAACATTTCAAATGGATTCTAGTTTAATGTGCCTACTAGTATGACACGCAGAACTGGACACCATACTTCAATTACTTATCAGCATACGCCTTCTTTTGCCTACTTCAACAATTTGGAAAGATTCAAATCACTTTTGATTAGAAAAACTTCAAAATTGTAGATATATGTGTTTTAGTGATAAAAAGCAAACTCAAAGGTTATACCACCAAAACCACAAAATAACTGTGATCAAATTATGCACTGCTCAAAGACTTTGCTGACAGCTCATGTTTGCACCTCTCTGGTAGAAAATGCCCACCGTGATTTGGATCAGCTGGTCATCATCACCATCAGGATTCCTCCACAGTAAGACAACATCCACATTGGATGAAATTCGGTAACCCACACTGTCTTGGGCTTTTCCTTTGCCCTGATTAATAAAAACTTCAGTGGAGTATATGAGTTTGTACAATCGATCATTATTTAAAGAGAGACCAGTTGTATGACCTGCATAAAGACAGCGAAACAAGTCAAGTGTTAGTTATAAGTTATCCATCAGGCCAGGGACGAGGCTATCATCTCACAAAGTGTTGATGAGTGGGAGCTCAGTGAATATTTGCTAAATGAAAGATGGTTCTACTTCTCCATGTGCTAAAATCATTGGCTTGAACAATAACAAAAATAATAAACAAATAAGCTTCAATTTCATAAACATTAGTTTGTATTCCTAGTCAATAATCTAAATATTGTTCTAGTTGAACTGTAGAATGTTGTTGAAAAAATGTCATTGTATTGCTTTGAATTATATGAATATGATTTCTTCTCCCACAACCCCAGCTTTGTTAAGGCATAATAAATATGATTTCAAGTAAAGGCTCAGCCCTGGGACTTTTTTTTGTAAAGTTAATGAAAACCATTTGTAATTAAATGCAATGAATCATTGCCAAAGTTATTTTAAAGGTCAGAAGGCAGTTTCTCAAATAGGATATTTTGAATATTTAAAGAATATCACTCCGATGCAATTCACTCTATTAATTTAATTAGTAAACATTTAGTACAAAGGTACACTTCAAGGTTACACATATGTAAGTTTAAATTAGCTGTTTCTGAATAAAATGATATTTCACTACACAAACTCCTAGCACAGGCTTTAAATTGATAGAGGCAATTTAATATCAAATAGTACACAAATCAGTATTGTGAGCCAAAAAAATTGATACAATAGTTGGAGGGCATCCCATACTTTCCAGTTCAGTTTAATTTACCCAAAGAAATGTACAGGAGCAGGATCAAGTCTTTCTTAGGGATGACTTGAAGTTTACAGTTTTACAAACATTTTTTGCATATTTTATATCTATAGCTCTCAGGAGGTAGTAAAAGAAATTTCAATGTACATTTTTTTCTCAGTGCTAACAAAGTTACATTACCTAGTTAACTATAATAGGCAGGCAACCATAACTTTGTTTCCCCTCAGGAAATATGTGTATGAGAAAAAGAAGAGGATAGGAAGTTGAGATGAGTAGGCCAGAAGTGAGGCAGCTGAGAAAAAAGTAAAATTACTTTGCAAAGTGAAAACAAAATTTAAGAAAGCTCTGAATAGCTTTCTTAAGCTCTGTCTACTGTGTCTATCACCTACTACAGCACCTACTGCCCAGAGGAAAAAATGGTCAAAATATAGTCTCTAATAAGCTAAGTGTTTTATATGCATTAACATATTTAATCCCCACAAAAACCTAATGGGTTAGGTACCATTATTAATTTCATTTCATAGACAAGGAAATGAAGGGGCACAGAGATTATACACTTTATCCAAGATCATCCAGATAGTTAGCGGTAGAGTCAGGACATGAACCCAGGCTGTCTGGCTTTGGAGGTCATGCTCTTACCTATACCGTACACATCGAAACCTAAAAGTGTTAGGTTGAACACTTTTCTATTCCTAGGGAGTGAGCTAGTTTGTTCTTTCATTCATTCAACAAGGAGGTACTGAGCACCCGCTGGGTGGTGGGCACCTTTCCAGGCTCTGGTGCTATACCAGTTAACAAGCAGACAAAATGTCTACCTTTGTGGAGTTTATGAGCAGGAGATGGGCAATGAGCTTATATACTCAAAACTATATAAAGAAAAATGCAATAGAAAAGGGAATGGAGATAGTGAGAGAAAGACTTTTGTGAGAAGGTAATATTCCAGGCAAAGGCTTTAGGCTAGCCACATGGATACCTGTGGGGAGGGCATCCCCACACCCCTAGCACCCCATCCTCCCCACAGAGAGAACAGCAAGTTCAAAGGCCCTGAGGACAGTTCATGCAGGCGTGATGGAAGAACAGCAGAGAGGCCAATGAGGCTGGAATTGAGTAAAGGAAAGACAGCAGAAGGAGGTGAGGTCAAACAGGTGCCAATGGGTGGCAGGGAGATCTGGGGGGCATCTGCATAGACTTAGAATTAGACTCTGAGTGGATGTGTGGTGAAGTTCTGTGATTCAACAAACCTTCACAGAAAGAGGATAAGGAAACAAGACTTAGGAATCTGGAAAAGCCAGAAGGAAGTGTGGAATTGGGTATTCAAGTTTATACTCATAAACATAAAAACAGACTGTGTCCAAGCAACAAGTCAGGCAGAACCTCAGGTAAAATATACAGATGACAAAAAAGGTCAGGAAAAACCTAGAAGGAGATGACGTCTGTGACTCCCTCTAGCCTCCCTTACTGCCACTCTTCTACATTTTAGGTGGGGATAGTGCTGCAGGTTCAAACATTGGCTTTCAGGCCAGGAAAGATATTTTGTCTACAGGGGACTTATTTTAATGACATCTATCAAATTCTGCATAAAGCATAAAGGAAATATATGTTTTCCCACCTAATCCTCACCATAATTCTAAAAGATAAGCATTATAAGACATGAAAAAAGCTGACTCTGCACTCAACTCAACAGATATAATGCCAAATTTGACATTCAAATTTACTGAGTTCCAAGTTTTGTGGACTACATGAAGGCATTTTCTGATTAAAGTAACTATGAAAAGTTTATAGAAAGGTAGCCTCCCTTAAATTCTGAATTTTTCCAACTTATCATGTTGACCATTTCTTCTTGCTTTTACTTTACTGGCCAATATAATGTGAAAAGGGAAACATATGATAGATCAGTTTTTTACTGTGACTTAAAAGTTATAAAGCACAGGAAACAATAAGTCTTGTTCTCCTAGAACTTTTTCCTACCTCTTTCAAGAGGAGGTAAAGCCTAAAATGGTTCAAATAAGTGGATTGTGTTGTAGTGTTGTCCCTGTTCTCCTTACCTTTTTGATAAATATTTCTCTCTTTATTTTTTCAGAGATCTGGCAACACTGAGCAATGGGGCATTTTCTTTTCATACTGTTAACATAATTTGCTTTAAGGTGTTGCTCTTTCATGTGTGCAGAATGGCACATTCTGAAGCTGATGTTAAATAAAACCACAAGAGAAAGAGTCAGTACTTCTTCAATGTGCCTCAAGTGAATCTAGAATTTTTAATTGACTTAAAGGCAACAGAATTTAGTTTCAAATCTTTTAGGAAAGATCTTAAAACACTCATTTATCAAACTTAGATGAATACAATAGCACAGTTAATTGTCTCCAGCAAGAAGACAAAATAAAGATAAATCAAAGGTGAGGTTTGAAGAGACATGCAATAGTGATAAGGATGACAGGTTATGGGATTTAGGGTTCCACCAGAAAACTACATGTAAGACTGGAAGTAAAGAGGAGGATAAAGGATAAGGTGAGAAAAATGGAAGGTGGTTAATATGAATGAATTAAAGGTGTAAGTAAGGCTGGGGAAAGAGAGGAAGACTGGAAGTGAAGAAACAGCTCAGGTTCAGAGGGGATGAAATTAAATAGAAAGTTTATGTGAGGGTTCTCGGAAGTAGAAGCACTATAAAGAAAACCAGAAGACAGCACAGAAGAGATCCATCATCACGAAGTATGATTTGGAAAAACCTGAGTTTTCAGAACGTTCACACTCAGCATCTCTCTTCCAAACAGACTCTCTTTCATATTAATCTGAATCCCTTCCTCCATTCTCTTCCCAGTCCAACCAAAACCCACCCAAATCTGGCAATTTGCTAAGTAGTTGCATTGATACTTAAATTTGAGATGAGTTTTGAGGTGATGCATGGAATCCTCAAAATTTATAATATCCTGATTTTAAAGTAAATTCTTGGCAAATGGTTTGCTTGTTAAATGTCAATCATTATAGATAGTAAGAAATTTGTTATTAAATCATGGTACCATCATACAAACATTGATCACATCTGGGTAGAGAGAGAAAGTCCTGAACTTTTTATTTATGATATTTGGCATAAGCAGCTCATACCATAAATCTAATGACATTAAGCTTTGGGGCCCTCACTTGCCTAAGTTCATTTCAAGATCTTGGAAGGGGACCCTAGTATCTTTTTTTTCAGTAACATTTGTAAAAGTAAGATGTTTTTGTAATTTTTCCTCAAAGATGGCCCTTAAGTTGCATAGTCTTTGGGTTCTAAAAATCTGGCTTTAACACTGAAATTGAACACAACAAACTGTAACTTTCTGTCATCTTCTAAACCTGTGTGTTATTGTTGCCTGTGTGTATTTTAAATCTTTATAAGTGCATGTATTTGAAAATATCAAATTATGCAATTTTCTTATTTATAGGGTGGGAGAAAAAGAGGAACCCAAATAACTACTATATCTCAATTATTTTTCTCAAAATAATCATGGTATTAGGTTTGATATTATGTTGTAAAAATCACTCATATTTCAAATACACAAGTTTATTTGACAGATATAAAATAGTAAGATCTCTATCTAATAATTCTCAGTCAGATATAATTTACAAACCTTTACTTTTTTCTGAGAATTTTTTTTCATCCAAGTAGGGACTGTACCTTTAAATACCAAACATTTTATAAACCAGTGAAAAATACTGTCTTTGGTTCAAGAACATAAAGTGTCATTTGCCTATGTAAAATAATTTAAATTTAGCCCTCATTTATTGTTCCAATAAGAAAGATTGTCTTCTCATGTGGAAATTTTCCATGCAAAAAATCTTGAGAAAAACCTCACTTTATCATCAAAAGTCACAATTATCTCAAAAGGGTTTTAAAAGTTTACAAATACACTGTTTTATCAAGTACATAGAGTACACAGTTAATAAATAGAACTTTATCATGCTAAGTTATATGTTAGATCATTTACCTTTGACAGTGCTCCCTCTTAAGGGACTCTAAAAAAGTGATCATTTTACAGGTGCAACATTTAGAAATCCAAGAGTGTATAAACTAGCTGATTTAAAACAAGATTCCATATCAATACATTTTATACATCTTTTTGAAACCACTACTCATAAAATGTTTTTCTCTCAAAGGTCTCAATTCATAGGTGTTTTTAAAAATCAGTTTTATCCTAAAGAAGAAACAATAACTAGCAACAATATTTTTCCAAAGATAATAAATCTTCATTCTTAAATGCATATTGTTTTATTTTCTGTAAATAAATGATAATTCTATCATTTCTAAAGAGTAATGAAATTAAAAAAGTGCTTTACCATTTCATTCTTAATTCTTTGGCAAATCAAATGCTTTTAAATTGGGTCTAATTCTTGATGTCACGTTGCTAAGCAACTAGAAGGAAATTTAAGAAATTTTTTTAAAAAAATCCTCTTTTACAATTTAAACGAAGGAGCTGCATTCAGTGAGTGACCAACAGCAGCAGGTAACAATAGCTGGCATCTTTTTTGCTCTCTTTTAAAAATTGACCATGAATGAGAAATTGAAGCAAGAAGCACACTAAACTGAGGAAATAAAACAAAAAGGAACCTCTGTTTTCTTAATGTACGGAGGAATGTGAATTTGGCTTTTATTCTAACCTAGTTATACATTCACAAACATTCCATATTTACATGGTTTTAAGATGGTTTACTTAGAAACTCTTTCACTATTCACACACACACTTCCCCTCAAAGATTAAAATTAAAAGGCAACACAAACTTACCTTTAACAGAAGCTGAATATGAGGAAATGAAGCAGAGAAAAAGCACAGCAAGAAGAATCATATTGACTAGCCACCCTCTAATGCATCCAGTACCCAGCAAGGAGTCACTAAGAAGTGAACTCTTCTGATGGCAGTGAGGGAATGTCCCTCCTTTGAACCTGCAATGATGATGTTTATCTTTCGGGAAAGGTCAGACTCCAAACTCCAAAATCAGGACCTAAGTTCACCAAAGGGCTCACTATCAATGATTAAACACAGGTGGGCTGTAGTTTTGTCTTTCACTCTCTAAATTTTTTTTACTCAATAAGGAAAAATCAAGGAAGTTTTCACTTTGGAGAGCTAAACTAAACCATCTATCTTCTTATAAATTCAGAAGTATCTAGGGACATTTGAGGAAAACCGATGGTGACACTTCTCTGCTCAATAGTAATCATCATGCTTATGATATTAAATGCCTGCCTTCATGTTTTACCACTGTATGTGGAAGGGCAGTGAGGATTTTCACACTCAGCTTAACTTAATTGAGTTGTATTGTGTCTTGTATGCTCATCTTTGAATGCATACTATTAGAAGAAATCACTCTGAATTTTAGGGCTTAAATTAAAAAATTTTAAGTTGTGCCACCACTAATCACTTCAAAATAATGTTAGAGTAGGTAGAACTTTCATTTCTGAAACCTAGATGATTAGCATTGTTTATTATTAGCACATTCTCAGGCCAATGGAGTATGTGAGTATTGCATGGTAGACTTCTAGCTACATCTAACTACAAAAACCCGCTAGTTGTCTTAAGTCCCCAAAATGGCTGGAGTCTGTGCTTTCTGAATCCCATTTCTAGGAAGAGATTCAGATGGGGAATTCTAGTCCTTAGCACTTTTGCTACAAAAATTAATTAGGAAACATCTCTAAAATCAGAGCAAATACCCTAGTATGTCTAAGGCCACCCTAACGGAACCAACTTTTATCCTTGAAAACTCCCACAAGAGAGACCTAATATGAACAATGAGGTTATTTGGGTGGCATGTGTGGTGGTTTGGGCAAAGGGGGAGTAAAACACTCGTGAAAGGCCATTTGAATGAACTTGAAAATAGTTAAGATCATGTTTAATTATAAAATGAGTTCTTAAATCTACGCTCATCTTTCTCAAAACATTTTCTAGAATTCTAATCTTAAATTTAATTTAGACAACCCATGTAAAAGATAGCCAACTTGATAGGGCCACAAAATAAAATGTAAAATTTAAAATCTACATAGCTTATATAAAAAACTAGAAGTTGAAAATTGTTCATCTTTATCATCTATTGAGGTTAGAACTTCATTTGCTGTCATAACTTTTGTATATAAATTATGGCTAAAGTACCTATACAAAAATAAAATGTTTGCTTGTGACTTTCACATTAAAGTTATAAGTTTTCCTGGGCTAAACAGACAA
The DNA here is from genome assembly GCA_004027475.1 of Anoura caudifer. NCBI lineage: Eukaryota > Metazoa > Chordata > Mammalia > Chiroptera > Phyllostomidae > Anoura > Anoura caudifer. Next base: position 26,941 of record PVKU01006736.1, read on the forward strand.
GGCCATTCTTAGAAAAAGACTTTTGTTTTTATGAATAGATAAATACAAGGTAAAGTGAATGTCCTTTATTGCTTTACATGTTACTATATTTCTATGTGATTCCACAATTTCTGCATTATAGAGGGATATGAAGCCATTATAGTCACTTAAACTTGACATATTTATTTAAATTAAGGATTAGTTTGAATCCCGTGTGACTCTATGAGAACTGTTTCTGGCATTTCCACTTGAGGCTCACAGTTATATAGACCTTTAATTTTTGCGGCTAGACTGAGTGAGTCATGATACGTGTCTCTTCGGGTAAAGTACCATTCATTGTCAGGTATCAGAGTCCAACTAATAAAAGGTATATCACTATTGCCTAATAAATCCTGTTTCACTTGAGCATTTTCTTTCCACTGGAAAACTCCTGTGAGTCTCTGTATTAGTTATTTCAATACAGATTGCTCAAATAAGGCTACTTCTGTTGGTGATAAATAACATCATTTTCATATAATTTTTCTATTTACAAAGATAATTGAAAGTCTTAGGATTATTTCATCCAAGATGGAATAAGAATGCCAAACTTATTCAGTGAATTTTGTGAACCAAAGAGGCATTCTCCTCTGCTGCCTTTTTGATCAAGCTGAGCAAACATTGTACACTGCATGTGGGAGATACCTCCCAAAACACATTAGCTATTTTACATGGCATGTGAAGCAATACTGAAACACAGCACAGAATTAAAATAACAAGAGCTGTCATCTATGGACTGATTACTTACTATGTAGAATACACTATGCTAAGCACTTTACATTTTTTATAGTATATCCTAACAACAATCATTTCTCATATTAGAAAAATGAGGCTCAGATTAATTTAGGAAAATGATTTAAGAATTATAGCAAAACAAACTTGAAATCTAGGCCCAATATTCTTCTTTACTTAAAAAATATTAGAAGTAGAAAATGGAAAAATTGATTTCCTATGGGTGACATAGAATCATTAATTGGGACTCTGCTTTAATAAGTCCATCACAACTTTGCATGGACATTAGCAGAGCACTTGACTGCTGTGCTTAGATGTGCCTGGCTGAAATTACAGAGGAAAACATTGATCTCTGCTATCCAAATCAAAGTCAAGTAACAGATTTTAAAACAATGCTATTACAATGAAATTTCACTGGTAGTACATGACACTGGGTCATATTGCCATACTACTATTTTGCAGTAATAAATAAGAGACTATGAAATAAAGATGAATAACTAATTCCAAAGTACAGTTGTGTTTCTGTTAAGTATCAGAGGTTGTTAGGAGTTAACTCATTTTCCTTGATTAGAAGATAAATGAATTTCACCCCACTAGAGGCAGAAGAGAACATATTACCCTACTGATATAGATATAAGTAGGTCAGGTATCAATACAGGAATAAAAAGTCTTTATAGCATCAGAACATTGTACTCTCTTCTTTAAAAAAAATCAATGAAAAAAATTTTAGAGGGGTACTTCAAGTTATCTTTAAGTGGTCATAATAAATTCTAGTATTAGTTTAAATTCAGTGAGGGAATTAGCATTTTTAAGGAATCCAGCAAAAAATATTTTCAGGTTAAGAATATTCTTCTGATGTGTGCCATGGTTGCTGTGGCTCAGTGCATTGAGTTCCAGCCTTCAAACCAAAGGGTCACCGGTTTGATTCCCTGTCAGGGCCCATACCTGGGTTACGGGCCAAATCTCCAGAAGAGAACACATGAAAGGCAACCATACATTGATATTTCTCTCCCTCTCTTTCTCTCTCCCTTCCCCCTCTGTAAAAATAAATAAATAAAATATTTTAAAAAAGAATATTCTTATGATGTGATGAAATCTTCTATACCATGGCAAAGTTATAGAAATACATATACTCTTTCAAAGGTATTGTTTAAGATTTCTGTTTCAGAAAAGAAGTCACTAAATGCCTTTCCTTAACAAGTAAACTTGAGACTTCGGTTTGAAACACTTGGAATCTAAAATACTCTAAAAGGATAGTGATTTTTTTAACAACCAAAAATACATTATGGGTCAATAACAGTCACCCTAAAAGGAATCTAACTTTATATTATCTTTAGCCACACAAAACTGAATTTCTAGCATTTAAAGGAGAGAGTTGATGGCTTTCTTTCAGTAGATGAAAGAGACGGCTCTCTGTTGTAAAGAAAACAAAATAAAATTTTGATCAGAATAACTTTATTCATAAAGACACACCAGAGATTTCCCATATAGCCTGCACCTAGTTTACTCTATCATTAATATCTTACATTACTGTGGTAAATTCATTAATATTCAAAAAATATTGGTATATTATTATTAACTAAAATCCACATGTTACTTGGGTTTTCTTATCTAATGCTTTTTTTTCTGTTCCAAGATCCCATCCAGAATATACTACTATATTTAGTTGTAATGCATCCTTAAGTACCTCTTGGTTCTGATAGTTATTTGTAGGAGGCTCCTGTATTGCAATTTGTGGGATGTTTTTCTTATGATTTGACTAGGCTTATAGGTTTGGGGAAGAAAGACCACAGAGGTGCCATTTTCATCACATCCTGTCAAAGGTACATGCTATCAAAATGATTTATTACTGTTGATGTTGACCTTGATCACCCAGCTGAGCAGTTTGTCAGGTTTCTCCACCATAAAGTTACTCTTTTTTCCACTTTCTCCTTATACTACACTCTTTGGAAGGAAGTACTATATGCAGCCAATATTAAGGATTAGGGACTTATATTCCTCCTCCTAGAGGGTGGAGTATTTATATAAATAAATAATTTGAAATTCCTCTGCATGAGAGATTTGTCTCTCCTCCCCCATTTACTTATCTTTATATCAGTATGGATTTATGAGTATACTTATTTTATATTTTGGGTTATAATACAACTGTTACAGCATTGGCCATTGGGAACTCTTCCAGTTGGCTCCTGTGCTCTTTTGACATATACTATGCTTGTGTGTGTGTGTGTGTGTGTGTGTGTGTGTGTTAGTTAAAGCATTTCCTTAATGTCTGGCACTGCAAGATGCTCCAGTTTCATCTTATACATTTTTGTCTTGTCATTTCTCCAAGAAGCTCCGGTTCCTTTTATTGAAGAATGGTATTAGAAACCAAAATATGGACACAAAGTGTGCTACTTCTACATTGAATCTTCCAACCCATGAACACAGAGTATCTCTACATTTATTTAGATCTTTATTTCTTATGTTAGAGTTTTGTAGTTTCCCTCATGTAGATCCTGTATATGTTTTGTTCGATTTGTACCTAAGTATTTCTATTTTGGATTCTAACGTATCTTTGTATTTCAAGTTTCAATTGTTCAATTGACTTTTGTGTATTAACCTTGTGACATACAAGATACATAACCTTGTATGTATCTTGTGACTTTGCTGTAATCACTTATGAGTTCCATAAGGAATTTTTGTTGTGGATTTTGGGGAATTTTTTACAAAGATAATCATGTCACTTGAGAACAGTTTTACTTTTTTAATTTGCTTTTCTTGTCTTATTGCACTATCTAGGACTTCTAGCATAATATTGAATACGTTTGTGTACTTTTTATATTACATATTCTTTTTTGAATTATGAGTTTTTTCCAATTACTTTGAGGGGTTTTTTGTTTGTTTTGTGTTGTTCTATTTTCTATCATTTTAGAATTTTCTCTCATTTTGAAATATTGGGTTATATTTTTCAATGTTTTTCATACTCCATATTCGTTTTTATTACAACTTTTAATAAGATTCAAGTATGATCTTTCTCATGGTTATTTTTGGGCTAAATAAGATATTCTGTACTTCGAAGAGGGAGGGGTGAGTAAAATAGCTCTTCTAATCTTATGGTTCTAGAACTTCCTTTTCTGGTGCTTTCTTGTTATTTCTTAGCTTCATCTTCCCTTCTTCTCTCCCATGTTTATCTGTACCCATTTTATTTTTTTCCCTTGCCTCTATTGTCCCTGTTCTGATCAAGTTGAGTTCTCCTCTCAGAAGTTTCTCCTTAATGTTGGGCTTTGTGCGAGAAGGGAGCTCAGGTTTAAGTTTTGAGAGTTCATAATCTCATCCCCCCACATACACACACCCTTCTAGAACTTTCTGACCTTTCTGCTCATTCCTTTGTACTCACTCTGAACTTAGTCTGCCAGTTTTGCTGATTTCACATTGGTCTCCCTTGCTTTTCAATGAACACCTGTTGGCAGGTGTTCTCATAGCCTTCGGATGCTATGTTGTCATCCCACTATTTCCTCCTACACAGCTGTGGATACTTAGTTGGTGGTTTGTTCCCATCCACTCATATTTTGAACTTTAGAAGAATTCTTTTTCACGTTATCATGTTGTGGCTATGATACGAGCATGTTGTCATTAATGTTTTTCTATCCTACATGTTCTATCTATTTTTATGAGAAGATTCAGACTATACTGCCTCCATTGTCAACTTCCTAGTCTTCAACATTCATATTACTTGGGAGGGGGGTAAATAAAGAATTTAAAAAAATTAAACTTTTATTTTTGAAGTCAATAAAATTGCAAGTTGAAATGATTATAAATGATAGGTTGATTCTGCATTTAGATACCTTTCAAGTCATCTTTGAAAATTAGTTTACATTTGGTTTACCTAGCTTGAAATTAATGTACAATTGTCCCTTGGTATCCACATGAGATTAGTTCCAGGATGCCCCATGGATACCAAAATTGAAGAGTACTCACGCCCCTTATACAAAATGAGTAGTATTTGCATATAACCTATGCACATCCTCCCATATACTTTGAATCATCTCTAGATTACTTTAAAATACCTAATACAATGCAAACACTATGTAAATAGTTGTTATACTGTATTGTTAGGGAATAATTACAAGAAAAAGGTCTGTACATGTTTAGCACAGAACAACCATTGTAGGCCTAACTACATACAGGATAAAACAAAAGTAGGTTTACAGTTGTTTGTATGGGAAATAATACAATTAATAAATAACAATACAAGAATAAATTGCTTCACACTCTCACTACTATAAACCTACTTTTGCCCCACCCTGTAGTACACATCAGCAATGACCTTCGGTTGAATCTGAGACTGCGGAACCCGCAGGGGCTGACTGTATTCACAAGTGTTGTTCTATGCCCATAACTCCCCATTCCAACTTGCTGCGTAGTATTTTCACCCTTAATAAAATATTAGAATTAGAGTTAAAATAATGAAATTTGTGGTGGTTTCCCAATGTTCTCAGGTCAAACATTTGGAGGAGCTCATAACTCCTCCAAAAACCGGTATTATTAATGTTTTTGTCATCTAAAATTCTGGTTCTATCTGTAGTCCCCTTCTCACACTACAACCTAGTCCAGTTTGAAATACTGGCTGCCAAGTGTCCGAATGTGATTCACAGACATGTTTTATGTAGCCTACTCAGTATGTTTTTTAATTGTTGACAACACTTAAAAACCAAGTTTCACATAAACATTGATTTCTGGCTGCTATTTAAAAATTAAGATCTGATGTCATTAGGCCCACATTCCTACTTGGAACTTGGACTCCAATTAAATAGAGAATGCATTCTCATGTTTGTGACACTGCTCTTCCAGATAGCTTTTCTCTTTTGTTAACTTTCTAGTCCTCGTATACATTATAAGTTTGCAACCATGAACTAACATCTCTTTGATTTCAATCTCATATGTTGGCTTAAATTACCAAATATGTGATGATTTCTAAATCCGTTTCTACTTAGATGTTCTGCAGACTCCCCAAGAACCCACATATTCAAAACCATTTTTTTTTAAACCTGGTTTTCTTCCACTATTCTATAAATGACCCAGGTAACAAAATCACATTCCTATAGTTGTCCAAATGGCAAAAACACTTAGGGCTTTTCTTTCTTCTTCCTCATCCTACCCAAAACTTTTCAGTCATGTGCCAAACTATGACGTTTTTACTTTCACTGTTCCCAATATTTTAAATACCTTTCTCTTCTTCATATCCGGAAGACCCCTACTTACTTCCCAAGATGGAGCAAACTTACTAAACTTCTGAAATTGGCTCCTGCATCCAGGCGCAGTTAGTTGCTCCTTTCCATGTACAAGCATCTCAAGTATATTATGTTACATGGTATTTTTGTGTTGCTGGTTCTAGCACCAGACTAGGGATTCCTTAAGGATACTAATCATGATTACCTTTGTGTCAAGAGTACTAAGTCCAAAAATATATGGAACTCAATAAACGTGTCAAAAGATGAATTTTACAAATCAATGAAAATAAGATTATTTCATATCATGATTTACCTTCCTATATCTTTTATATGCTTAGATCTTTGGTCAGATTCTTTTCTTCGTCTTTTTTCTTTTCTTTTCTTTTTTTGCTGGCACTTTTTAGTGCTTGTTTTGGATTGATACTAGAACCATTTCAAATTTTGCACCATGACTATGAAGTTAAGTGGCTTTGTCAAAAGAAAAATTATTGACTCCACTATTAAATATGAGTTTTAAAAGTGACTTAAATATCTAAGGACGCCAGGTATTAATTTTGAAAAAATATACAATGACTCATAAAACAGATCCCTGAAGAAAAACTAACAGCTGTTAAAAGATTCAGCACATCACTGTCAGCCTGAGTGTAATGACCTACATGTGAAGGGCTGGCTACATATCCAGTTACTAATCCTCCCTCAGCTACTCGTTGCCCGGATATGGAGGCAGCTGAAAAAAGATGCCCTACTAACAAATCAGAAATGGAGCCAATTAAGAGATCTTTTAGATTTGAGATGAGGAGGAAACACAGAATGACTCACAAAGTGCAGCTGACAGTTTTTCAAGAAATATCTGAGGTTTGAAGCAAGAGTAGCTTCATTTTTGTGATTCAATTTATTCAACAGATAAACTTCAATTCTTTTAGAAAACTCAAATTCTGAATTTGATTTTTATTCACTGAAACCTTTAAACATGTTCAAATGTTTTCAAATATCAAGAATAATTTACTTCAGAATTGTTTCCCTACTGATACCAATCTTCTTCACTGATTCAAACTTTATTATATTTAAATTTTGTAATAATCATTTGTTAAAAGTAGGACCAAGTTAAAAAAAAAAAACTAAACACAAAACGACAATCTATGGGATTATGTTTCAGTTCTTTCTGTTGACTTGGTCTATATATAGCAAGATTACATAAAATCAAGTATTATAAACAATGAAATGTCACCTGATGGTTTGCAAAACAGAATAGGAAAAATAAAGAATGGAGAGTAAGATTTCCAACTGCAAGCTCAAACATTCTAACTTAACTGCATCTTATTGGAAACTTGACTCACTTTTAAAATTGGATTTTCCATTTGAATTGTGTAAAATCAGATACTGACAACCTTCTGTATATAGTTTAGGCAAGAGATGCTTTGCTCTCATCTCTAACAAAGAGCCTTTCGTCACTGTTCCGTATTTTTAATTTTTAAGAGTGGGAATGTTTTAAGTTTCCTTCCGACCCAATATCCTCCCAGGAACACCTGAATAAATACATGTCCATAGGTACACTGGTGCTTCCAGGACGAAAAACAGACGTCGCTGTAATCACCTCCCACTCCCAAAACCCTAAGGACTGCTGACTCCGCCTCACAGGAACTCCCTCCCCTTACTCCCTTGGTGGGTCTGGACTTGGCGCAGACGTAGTCGTAACCGACGGAGCATACATCCCTTTCTCTGGGATTTGAATTTTCCTAGAGAGGACTCGTGAACGGTATCTAGACAGTTTCAGAAGACTTTCTTCGCGTGCTCTCGGGTTCCCTGACAAATCCTAGGCTTAGTAAGTCCTCTGGAAATAAGGCTGGCTCTCGCCTACCCTTTGATGTCCTCTGACCACAAAAGAGACGCTCAGCCTGTGCCACTTTCAATGAGGTATAACGACTTCCGGGGAAGAGGAGCGTGAGGTGTGGAAGTGGTAGCCGCGACTCAGTTGCCGAAGGAAGTGGCGTAATATAGTGCGCCCTCTTGGCCCGCCAAGAAGCTCCCTGATTGGTTAGCTTCATCTTAATCCCGGCTCTGGAGAGCGTCCTCCAGTTCCTGGACTAGAGAGGAGAGTGGCCCCAGGCTCTGTCCACTGATGTGGGGTACCAACTATTGATGTCTGTTTCGGGGTCGATATCCATCCAGTCCCTAGTGAAGAGTGAGTTTCTGGAGAACGGAGGAAGAGGGAAATGTGGAGTCTGAAGGGCCGGGATACGAGTTACGATTTTGCCACTTCCTGGCTAGAGACCGTGGGCAAGTCGCTTTACTTCTTTAAATCTCTTTATCTCATTTCTCCAGTACGGGGCTGGCGTTGTTGAGCGCTAGGAAAACGGGAAGGGTGCTGCTGGTGCTTTTAGCCCTATCGCGGTGAGCTCAGGACTATTTTAAGAAGACCAAATTGTTACCTGATTTCACGGAAATATTCAGTTAAAATTGGGCCATTTTTGGAGAGATGTAAAGAGGATAGCAACAGGTGATTTTCTTCCTTTTTATTTTTTAAATCCTCCCCCTCTCCTTATCCCAGTGCAACCCTCTGCCTAAGAGGCCTGACAGCTGAACCAAGCGCAGTTGCTACTGCTGTAGATTTGGCGGGCGCGTTTTAAAAAATGTATTCTTTCCCTGTCACTGTCAGGTCATTTAATTCTCCAGTTATATCAAAATTCATTTGGATTTTTTTGAGAGTCTGTGTCATAATTTATGAAGAATATGTTAGTCCAATCAATAAAATCTGAAAGTTTTTTGTTTTAACTTTGGCCATTTGCTTATTTTTGATGTGTGTTTTTCCTGCTTAAATCTTCTAAGAAGTGGAAAGACAAGGAGTATTGAAACCTATTTTTTGTGTGTTCATCCCACACCAAATGGCCTTAGTTATATTTATCCAGTTCTTAGTTTTATAAGACCACCTGACAACCTATTTCTGTGACTAAATTAACCATTTAAAAAATCCTGTGCTGAACAAAATTTCACACATATTTCTTTAATTGGTACAAAATACGGTTCTTAAATATTTGTGGAATGTGGTTAAATGGCTGAAAATGTACTGTGAAAGCGTCACTGCATGTGAGGGAAGAACACAGAGCTCTGTGCCGTAGAGCTTATAAACTGTGGCCAAAACTAAAATAAGAAAGCAAATATACCAAGTAAACATCATACATATTTTGCTTAACTTGTAATTGGAACAAGCTACTTCATAGTGAACTGCTTATTGTATGGCATAAGCCGTGGGAGTTGGTAGTATCCTTGTATGTGAAGAGTGCTGTAAGCTGTCTCAATCCAACATCATTTGTATTGTATTCCATGCCTCAAGGTATCTAGCTTACTCAAAGCTTCAAGAAAATTCACTTACTATAGTGCATTTTCTTAATTGGGGAGAGCTTTAAAGATAATAACAATGTTTACTAGCTTATGATCTAGCTATGTACTTGACAAGGTTTTTAAGACTTCTTAGGTAGGAAAAGTGATAGCTCCCCCTGGTGTACTTGAGCTGTAAAATATTGCTACACATTTTGTTTTTGTAACTTTCATATCATAGAGCCCATTAACGCTTGCAATTTTTGAACATAATCTAGAACTAGCAAAAAAATGCCAGTGATAATGGAAATAGTCTCTCTTAAAATGTTATTTCCTGTAAATTTTAATTGTAAGTTTGCATGTTTAGTTTAATGGGCAAGTTTGGCTTATGTTTTCTCCATGTTGTTTTGGATACACGCGTTGCTAACTTTAATTTACTATCTCTGGAAAGGAAGTAAAATAAAGGTGGTCCTGGGGATCGCAGTAATTACTTTAAAATTTTCTTTTAATCTTTTCAGGGGTACTGAGTTTCCTCTGTTTCTCGTTTTTTTTTTTTTTTAAGAATTTTGTTTTTTACCATTTTATTTATTTGTCTTTAGAGGGGAAGGGAAGGAGAGAGAGAGAGGGAGAGAAACATCAATGTATGGTTGCCTCTTGTGCGCCCCCTGTCGGGAACTGGCCTGCAACCCAGGCATGTGCCCTGACTGGGAATCGAACCGCGATCCTTTGTTTCACAGGCCCACGCTCAATCCACTGAGCTACACCAGCCAGGGCTGTTTTTCGGTTCTTAAGTTGAATGTTTACTCCATCTTTCCACCTTTATAAAAATTACTAGTGAATATATTCAAGGTTATACTTTTACCTCTACCATTTTGTCTGTATGTCGTTCCGTAATTCCGATCTTTTAACTGCTCTGACATACTGTTTTTCATCATCAATTACATCTTAGACTATAGGTAATCTGGAGTTTGTCTAAATATATTGAAATTTTTGTCTTCATTTCCTGGTTTCCAAATGGGTTCTTTTTCTTGGATTCATGCTTGTTTTGGTTTTGTTATGCCTGCTTTGGTGTCCCAATTTCCTGCCTTTTATTTATTTATTTTTTTTAAGGATTCTTCTGATGGTCTCTAAAAGATCGCACGCAACTAATGTTAAAGTCATTTTCATATCACCCTGTTGTTTCCAATTTATATGGAGTGAATTTATCTCCTGATTGTTGATTTTGTTGTTTTTTTTAACCTTTCCTTTTAGGAATTTTGCTTTGTAGACTCATCTTGAATGGAATTATCATTTCTGCCTTGCAAATCATCTGTCTCATACTGATTTTGTGGTTGCGGCTCATGGCCCTGTTCAGTGCTTCAGTCCACAGTAGAGTTTAGATAGGTGATTGAGAATTCTAATAGTGTGGTGTTAGAAGTTTGTACATCACCTCAACAGCTTGGCCCAGGTTGTAGCTGAGAGGCTGTGTCTCCTACCTTCAGGTTTTCCCCAAGTACTCAGCTTAGTATAAGCCAATCTAATTTTACCTCTTTTCAGGCTTTTTGATAAAGGAGCCCCACCCCCAACACCAGGTTAAGGGTTCATCTGAAACTGTCTCCCATCTTCCACCTTCTGTCTTGTGTTACTACTATTCTTCCTACTTAAAAGCCAGGGAAACTCCCAGTTGCCTTTGCATAGGTACCCAGCAGGAACAATGTCTATTCTAGTTCTTGCTTTTGTTTTTGAGAGAGACTGTATCTTTTTTGTTTTTCCCTTTTTATCTCTTATCTACTATTGTCATGTCTTTCAAGATTGGGAGGCAGGGTGCCTCAAAACTTCACAGGAAGTCTGTCCCAATTTTTTTTATTTAGTGGCATATGAATTAAACTGGAGCTGTTTTTGTCATCTTTCAGTGACACAAATCTAAGAGCCTTCCAACAGCAGGGCTAAAGCATCGCAGCTCTTTTACATTCCTTGGAAACCTTTATTTTCTAAATAAGATCTTGTATTTCTGGGAAGGAGAGTTAGATCTGGGTTTGAATCATAACTCCATTACTTCATTCATCTATTCGTCCAACAATTACAATATTTTGAGGACCCATTTTGTATTAAATTTGTTTTAGGTGCCTTGTTTCTTAGGAATTATTTAGTAGCTTTGTAATTTGTGATTAACCTCACTGTGCCTTTTTCCTTTGTAAAGTAGGTATGATACTGACTACTTCATAGTGTTGGTTTTAAGGATTAAATTAGATAATTTTTTTTTTGCTAAGCATGGTAAAATTAATGTCTGCTATTATTATTTTATTTTAAAAATCTTTTGTAATATATTCACTCATTTATTTATTTCACCAATATATAATAAGCAAGAAAGTGCCAGGCCCCCTGTTAGTACTGGTACTATGATGTTGGGCAAAAGCAGATGTCATCCCTGCCCATGTGGAGTTTTCAGTGTAGAATTTGAGTTGTCATGTCTAGCAGGTATTCCTTTAAACTAAGGATACTCTGGTTAGTCGTTTAAGGAAAACTTGCGAACTCTTACTTGTATTACTAGATGACTTTCTCCTGCTTAGTAATTTTGTGACCTAGTTCATGCCAGGGTTTTTGCTGTAGCTCCCAAAGCACATCTTAAAATTTCTTGTCTCTCAGCCAAAATTTGGTAAACTTTCCAATTTTGCTTAGTTATCCCTGTGTGTCCTGTTACAACATTGCACTTTTAAAGAAAGCAAGAACCATATAATAAAACTACTGCTTAAATGATGTTCTGCAAAGATTTTGTCTTTCTGTTTCTGAATTGTGCTTTTTCTTCTTTTAGATGTTAGCTTCTCTGTACATCTAGCTATTTCTGTGAAAAAGGAGGAATCATGCAATTTTCTTTAAAACCAGTTGAACATTTACATACTTAGTCTTTGGTATGGATAAATAATAAATAACATTTTTAAGCTTTGGTGTTAATAATTTGTTAAAGAGAAATTTCAGTATTTCTAGTTCTTTTTCCTAATCTGAAGGGAAATTCAGTTCTAGGCAACAGATATAAAAGTGCCTGTGGTTAAATGTAAATAAAGATGTTTGTGATGGCCCTAACCATTCCATGACTGATTACAGATTCAGCTTAAGTATTTTGGGTTTTTTTTTTTTACCATGACTAAAGTGGAAAATGTACAATTATGTATTTACAATGAAATGTATGGAAGGGGGCAACCAGATTTGTTTTTTGCACTATCCCAAATATGCAGATCTACAGCATATGTTTTGTCAAAAAATCAATTGTGAGTGTATTCCCAGATAATGAAAGTAACATTTCTCTCATAATATTAAGGGTGACTTCGAAAAGTGCTTTTCTTCTTTTAAAAAATAATATTTTTATGTTATAAAACAATATGTTTTCTATAAAATTTAGAAAATGCAGACTACCATGGGTATGAATTAAATGTTTGTGCTTTTTAAAACAAAACTGGATATAATGTATTTTTTTTGTTTTGATTTTCTTGTTTAGTATCACCATTTTTCTTTATCACTAAATATTTTGGAAAACATAATTTTTACTGGCTGCTTAGTATTCCCAGCCCCTGTCATCAATAAACTAATTTATTTAATCCCTTTACTTTAAACAGTAGAGGTAATTTCAAGTAGTTTCCAAATTTTTCATTGTTAAAAATAACACTGCAGTACATAAAATGGTTCTCCTTCCACCCAATCCACTCTTTTGATTTCTATGGTTTCAGTTACCTGCTGTCAACCACAGTCTAAAAATGTTAAGTGGACAATTCCTGAATTAAACTATTCATAAGTTTTAAATTGCACACTGTCTGAGTAGCATCATGAAATCGAAGGCCATCCTGCTTCATCTCACCCGGGATGTGAGTCGTCCCTTTGTCCAGCATATCCATCCTGTATACTCTGCCCAATGTTAGTGACTTAGCCGTCTCAGTTATAAGAGGGACCACATTCGTATAACTTTTATTAAAGTATGTAGGGATAATTGTTCTACCTTTTATTAGTTATTTTTCATCTCTTTCTGTGCCTAACTTAGAAATTCAACTTTATTATGTATGCATGTACAGGAAAAGACAATACATGTAGGGTTTAGTACTATCCACCTTTGTAGGCATCCACTGGGGAATCTTAGAGTGTATTCACTGCATATAAGGGGGGATTACTGCATACCTTTTTGCATTAATTTTGTGTATATTTCTGATTCATTAACAAGAATTTATTCTAAGGAACTAAATTACTGAGTCGAAGGTATCAGCATTTTAAAGCTCTTGAAACATACATATATGTAGCCTGCTGGAAAAATTGTGCCACCAATAGCATATGAAAGCACCCCATTTTGTCACAAGGTATTTGCCAGTAAATGACATGTATTGTCTAAATTTAATTTTTATTCATTTCTGATATGGTTTAATTTTAATCACATCTATTGGCCATTCGGCTTTTTCTGTTTAGTGTGAATCATCTCTGTATGTCAAAAGTTGCTTTTCAATTTTTCAGAGGCATCAAATAATGTCATCTGAAATGATGCCAGCATTCATTGAGACCTCTAATGTTGAAAGAAAGCAAGACTTAAGTAAAGATCAAGAGGAGAGCCAGAAGCCAAGATTAGGTGAAGAGTTTGAACCAATATCTAAACGACAAATGAAGAAACTAATGAAACAGAAACAGTGGGAAGAACAACGAGAACTCCGCAAGTATGTTTCAGAATGCATGTATTCTACCCCTATTCAGAAATATGGAATGTTGGACCTGTCAGTCCTTTTACACATTAAAAGTAATTGTGTTAATTAAAATTGGGGCTATGCATATTGTTAGCTAACATTGTCAGTTGGCTGTTAAAGCTGTATGTTTTGAATTGTATTTTTAGCAGTGCTTATGAATTTACACGGCACACTTTTTCTCATCCAAAACCTATTGTATAGCAGCACAGTTTATGAAATAACTGACTTAGGAAAGGGATATAATTAGCATCCACATCCTAGATATGGAATAAAAGTAACCACCTCAGAAAGATCAAATCTGGGCCTAACATTGATTTTGCTAGAAGAACTGCTGCAGGTTTTGTTGAGAACAGTTAGGCTGAAACTGTTGTACCTAGAATGCCAAAATTTACTGGGAGAAAACAAGCTATAGTTGATGCAAATTAGAGAAAAAATATGAGAAATTTTTTTTTCCACTCATAGTTTTACTTTGCTTTTTTCCTACATCATATAAATGTTGCTTGAAAATCATGTAGGAGAAGAATTATAACAGTAAAATTTACCAAAACTCTCAAATTAAGTATTAATATTTATAAAGTTTTCTTAGTAGAGTATGATACCAATAATAAATGAAGTTTTTAGTAGTATAGTTAGGATTTGTGTAAAAAGCATTACGTTGGTTTTGAAAATTCATTTTCTTCCTTTCTAAAACTTAGATGCACATGTAAAATTGCTGATATTTGACCAATTTTGATCCACAGAAGTGACAATTTCATATGGTTCAGCCTGCTGATTTAAAAAAGTAATTGTTTCTTTGTCTATATAGAATAGTCTTATAAATATCTGAATATATAAGTAACAAAGTTATTTCAATTCCTAACTTTAGACAAAAGCGGAAGGAAAAACGCAAGAGAAAGCAGTTAGAGCGACAGTGTCAACTGGAATCAAACTCAGATGGAAATGATAGAAAACGTGTTCGAAGAGGTGGTGTTCGCAGCACACTTCGTCTTATCATTGACTGCAGTTTTGACAGCTTGATGATATTAAAGGTATCATGAACCATTGTCAAAAAAATCATGTAGGTAAACTGTGCTAAGTAATTCTTGCTTTAATGTGTAATATCACTTTGATATAAATTTGGGTGCTGAAATGAATCTTAAATCAAGTTTTTCATACTCTGCCCCCTAAGTTAAACTAGCTAATAAATTCCTTTTATGTATGTATATGAATATGTGTTGATGGAGAGACAAATACCATGGATAGATTATAAAATTCAATAACTACATATTAATCATAAAGATCTGTGAGTGTTTATTTGCCCTAATCAAAATTAAGAAAATAAGAAATATGATGGTCTTAATGGAATTATTTCTTATTTAATAGTCTGAGAAATCTGGCTGTTTAATGCTAGTGAAGAGAACATGCTTTAATTACTTTCCAATCCATTGGTAAGTTATGAAAATAGTAGTAGTATGGCTCTAAGAGTTGTTTTCCTTTGGCTGACTCTTAAAAAGAGTAAATGTTTTCATGAACTAGCATTTTAAGTGGATACAAAATCTGAAATAATGGGTTACTTTCGGATAATTGACTTACAGTGATTTTTTGTTAGTTATATAAGGAAATTGAATGGAAATTATCAGAAAGTGCTTGTATTTCAAAAGGAAAAAATGTACCTGTCTAGTTATCCTTATGCTTATTCTATTTCACTAAGGTTGTAGAGTGGCCATAGATGATTTTGAAAAAGCTGCTTTAAAATTTGTATACTCTTTCATAGGACATTAAGAAACTTCATAAGCAGATTCAACGATGTTATGCAGAAAATCGACGAGCACTGCATCCTGTGCAGGTATGTTTGAAAGATTTTAAAACAAACTCCAGTTTCCTTTCTTATATTTTCCTTGGGAAGAGGCCTAGATAATCCCCACGGCTTTACAAGTGTCCTACAGATAATCCCTTAGAGAACAAAATGCCTATTTGAACCATGTTTTATTTTTCTGCAAAGATAAAGTAAGATATTTAAAACATTTTTTTCACATGTCATTCTCAGCCACACTAGCCAGTCATCATCAGTCTTGTACACATTGACGTTCTCCTTTCTGTGTAGTTGAACATCTTCGTTCAAGGGTACACACATATTTGCATACCAGTTTCTTAGGTCTCATTCGTTCCCTTCTGGGGAATAGGAGGAACTGATGTGTGCTGTACTGTTAGTAGATTTATTCTACTTAAAAGATTTTGAGTTACTGGTAATTTTGAAAAGTACTTCCTTAGCTAGAGTGAGGGAGTGCTTTGAGACTGGTTGCCTACTATTAAGAGTTGCCTGCTGTCTGAATTTTAGGTGATGTAATAATTAACACTGGCTCACTGACATTGAGAACTGAAAATTCTTTTTTGGTTCGATACTTTGTTTTTATCAAGTGATAATAATTTTATATTTTTGCATTTTATATTTTTAATTCTCTATATTCTTATTCTTTCACTCTTGCTTAGACTTGAAGTAGATGTCAGGTTTCAGAATCAAAGAATTCTGAAGACTTTGTACTATTAAAAAATAGCAGTGGTGGCGAAAGAAAGGGAATGGAAACTTGACATGGAAGCAGGGAGTTTATAGAAAAGTGATCATTAAGGAAAAGGCATATTATACTTGAAAAGCGGGATGAAATTGTAGATGGAATAAGGAAGTTAGTGGGTTATGGAATGCACAAAACATGTCATTTTTACCAAAAAAAAATTATTCTTGTGTGTTCAAAGCATGCTACAAATTTATTTTTTTCTAGAATGAAAATATTTTGTTCTGTTGATGAGATTAGTGTATGAAGGAATAAAATATTGTACTTCAGTAGTCATTTGCTCTCTCATCCTATGCTTACAAATCTCTCTGTCAGTTTTACTTGACGAGCCATGGAGGCCAGTTGAAAAAGAACATGGATGAAAGTGACAAAGGATGGGTCAACTGGAAGGTAATTATAGTTGATTAACTCTCGCATAATTCCAAGTACTTTTAAGCTTAAAAGTCTGCATTTTTTACCTAAGTTCTACGTAGTGTCAATAAATAGAAGAGTCATCAATCTCCAAACCCTGTGAATCACCGTACCTGAGTTGAAGGGTACTAATCGGAGAAGCTAAAGAGACTGAGATGTCTGTCTCTAGTTGCTCTCATTAAATCTCTCTTGCTATTTTGCCTTCAACTTTAAAACATATTTTTTAAAAAGGAACAAATTTAAAGGTCTTTATTCAATCTCTACCCAGTAAACTGGCTATGCATTATTTATAAGTGAAGTTCCTCTAAAATTTGAAAACGTACTTGCATCGATTCTTCTAAATTTGTGTTTTCATGTCCACATGCTGGTATTGAACTCTCTCAAAGCCAGCTGACCATGACAAACTTCCTCCCACACACACAAATTTCATAATGCCTGCAGTTATTTTTTATTAATAGCCTAGAGTGTGGAACATTTTTAAAGGGTTTTTTAAGGTTTAAAGTACAACATAGTTACCAAGTTTTATGATTGTGCCCAATTTCCTAAGAAATAATGTAACAAGTTTGAGTGGGCATACTTTCAGTTATTTTGTGGCTTATTACATTTATTATTTATACCACCAGCTTTCCAGAGAGACATAAGTTCACTGGTCTCTTAATTTCAGTTCCCTCTTGGGGCCCTTATTAAGCATAGGGGCCAAATTATAATATAACATTTTTCAGAAAACTGGCTGTTTATTTATCAATAGGTAATATGTTTTAGGCAAGACGAGTCCTACTTCATTTTTTGATTTCTTTAACAATTACTGGTTAAGTCCTGACCATTGTGGCTCAGTTGGTTGGGTGATGTCCTACAAAGCAAAAGGTTGCCCATTTGATTTCTGGTCAGGGCACATTCCTGAGTAGTGGGTTCAGTCCCTGGTCAGGGTGCATACCAGAGGCAACCAGTTGGTTTCTCTCTCACGTTGATGTTTCTCTCTCTCTCTTTCTCCCATTCTTCCCCATACTCTAAAATTAAATAAATAAAATCTTTAAAAAAATTACCGGTTAAATGTCATCTGAGTCTTATAATGTATTTTCTTTTATTCTATCAGTATAGTTTGCAAAAGTATGACTGCCCACTGTTAAGTTTTTTACCCATGACCTAAACATTTTGGTCAAGATGATTTCAAATATGTATCTTTATAGAAATAGATAATGGAATTTATTAAATCTATAAGCCATTTCCTTTTGATGATTCATGTAGATGGAGAGGAAGTAACCAGAGAAGGCTTTCTTTGGCTAGAAGACCATGTGAGCAAATATGTGACAAGATGTGTTTGTTTTGTTGGAACAAATTTAGAAAGGGTAGGTTAAGTGCCATATTCAGGAAAGAGTTACTAAGTTAAGGAGTTTTCATTTTATCCTACAAGTAAAGATAAGACATTGAAATTAGTGTTTTTTAGAAAATGAGTCTGTCATTAGCATATGGAAGTAAATTGGAGGGATCTGAGGTGAGAGGGAAATAGCATTTGAAGCCCACTTAATTAAGGTGTGAGGTGATAAGGAGTTAAAGTAGAAGGTTATAAATAATGCATTGTGACAACATTCTTTCATACTTCCTTTAATATGATCACTTCCTCTCAAAATGATTATTAGCCAATTTTCACAAAATTCTATTAATTAATAACATCTTTCCCCTTGTGTCTTAAAGGATATCCACATTAAACCAGAGCACTATAGTGAATTCATAAAGAAAGAAGACCTGGTATATCTTACATCAGATTCCCCTAATGTACTGAAGGAATTAGATGAATCAAAGGCTTATGTGATTGGAGGATTAGTAGATCACAATCATCACAAGGTACTAAGTTTTTAATTTTGCTTTTGCTTGTACTTAAAATTGATATATCAATTTTCTCAATAATAACATTGATACTGTTTGATAGTAGTAATAATACTGATAAGAGCTGATCTCTACTGAGTGCCTGCTATAATGCAATCACTTTTCTGGCTAAGCAAAGCACTTCACATAAGGTGGGGCAAAATTAGATGTTCAGTTGTTCATATGGAAACTAATACAATAATTAAATAATGAGAATACACTCTGTGTTTCAGGTAATCACCACTATAAATCTACTTTTGCCTCACCTGTATATCAGTATGCTTAATCCTCACTGTAAACCAGTGAGGTCAGTGCTATTATTATCTCCATTTTATAGCTGAGGAACTGAAAGCCTAGAGAAATTAAGTCTAAAATCAATTGTAGTAGGTGGGAAAGCAGATATTTGAAACCAGGCAGATTGTTCTGCTTAAATGATTTGCTGTGTGGATAGAAGATGCTGCTACTAATCAATTTCTAGGCCACTGGTAAAACTTTTAACAAAACTGATAAACTTATATTTTAAATACATGGTATTCATGTGATATATTTTCTGTTCTCTTATAGTTCTACTTTTGTCTCTTTCTGCCTCCTTATCCTCATTCGAATGAAAAATTAGAGAAATGGACTTTCTAACAGAAAACATCATTTTGTACTTTGTCAGCAACTTTGCAATATGCTAAATTCAACCCAACTAAAGAAAAAACATGTTTACTAAGTGTCTGAGAAAGTATTGTCAGCAGAATAATATAAATTCATTATTCTTGTATAGAACCATTGTGCAGTAGAACTCTCTCCATTGTTAGAAATGTTTATATCAGTCTGACCAGTGTGGTAGCCCTGTGGCTATTGAGCACATGAAATGTGCACGATATAATTGAGAAACAGAATTTTTAAAAATTGTTATCAATTTAAATTTAAGTAGTCACATGTGGCTATAAGTGGACAGTGAATCTCTATGGCATCAGAGGGAATTTTATCAGAATGATCTTTAGCTTTTTATTTTCTTAGTGGAAAAATTCTATTTTGTTATTTATATAGAACCAAATTTTATCTTTCATGTTGTCTATGTCTTTGAACTAAAACAATTTTGTTTTCAAAAGCACCCACCTCAATCATTATTAATTATTTGTCCTTAAAATATCCAGACTACTGATGGAGAAATTTAGTTCTTCTTTCTCCTGTACTCTGTCTTTTGGCTATTTCAATTCTGATTAGACCCAGGCTTTAAAAGTTTTAATTTTGAGAAGAGAGAAAATTCTTCATATTTAATAATCTTTTAATTGATAGAAAGGGAAAATCTTGATTTATAGGCGATGTAAATTTTTTTCAGTTCAGCTTTTCATAGTCATTTCTCCCTCTTGGTGTTATATAATTGAAACGTAGTTTAATCTGTACATCTTTTGCATTCATGGGAAGAGTGATGGTGCTTCTCCAGGAATTCGGTTTGAGAACTTTAAACTAAGAGAAAGGCAGTGTTGAACAGCGAACAGGTATTTGAGTCAGGAGGCATGAGCCAAGTTTTTCCTATGGTTCTGCCAATGCGGGGCTTTGTGACAGAGCGGAGGGAATATGTCTTTGGTTTCATCACTTGTAAATTGGTTCAAACAAGTGCCCTAAACATCCAACTATCTTATTGTCAAAAGAATATTTCTAAATTAGCAGTTAAATATACGTACACACAAACACACACACACGCTTCAGATAGTATTCTCTGAATTAAAGTCTTTCTTAAAAATTATTGATTCTGTTGTAGACTTTAGGTTAAAATAACTTAATGTTCTAGTCCAAGTTATAGTGTCTTTGTTTTAGGGACTCACATATAAACAAGCATCAGATCATGGAATTGACCATGCACAGCTCCCCCTTGGAAATTTTGTGAAGATGAATAGTAGAAAAGTTTTGGCAATTAATCATGGTAAGCTATAAGGGTGTAAACTGAAAATATACCTGAGTGAACACTGAAAAATAACATTATGTTTACGTTTTGGACATGTACAAAACAATACACCTTGCTGGAGAGAAAACTATAAAATGTAATGATATATAATTTGAATATAGAAATAATACATGCATATTTTAGAAAATTTCGAAAATGAAGAAAACTGTAAAGAAAAGTAAATAAGATATAATTTCACTCGTCAGAGATACTTGGTCCTAACTTCTTGGTTCCTTCCAGTTCTTTTCCTATGCATATATATTATTATTACATAATTGGATTCTTATTCTGTTACACAAAATGTTATAAATCTGGGTGTTTTACCCCATTTATAATGATATATTTTAACATCATTCAATTATTGTTAATGATTATGTAATATTTTATCATCTGACTATACAATAATGTAGTCATTCTCCTGTTGATTTTTTTTTTATTATTACTGTAAATAACATTGTAATATACATTCTCGAACTCTAAGTATTTGCCTGGAGTTTTACTTTAAACGTTTTCTTTTTAGTAGAGCCCTGACCAGTGTAGCTCAGCTGGTTGGGCAGTGTACCACAAAGCAAAAAGGTCATCAGTTTGATTCCCAGTCAGGGCACATGTCTGGGTTACAGGCATGTCAGGGCGCTTATGAGAGGCAACCAGTTCATGTTTCTCTTCTCACATCAGTGTTTCTCTCTCTTTCTTCATCCCTCCCTCCCCTCTTAAAAAAAATGTAGTAGAGATTTTTATTGGTACACAACTGTTTCTTGGGCTCTTTTTATGTGTTAAGAAGTTTCTCCAAAGTAGGCTCTAGGAAGTTATAGAAAAGAATTTACTGATTCAAGGACTGAACTTCTTCTAAGACCTTTGATAGATTGTGGAGATTACTTTTCCATAAAGTAATCCAAATTAACCCTTCAGCAGTGTGTTCATGCGAGAGTACTTTAGAGAGAGTATTAAATTTTTACCTCTAACGTGAAAAAGTAAAGCAGCCAAGATGCTCCCTAGAATGAGTGTCTCTTTATAGGTAAGATAGAAAAAATTTAGATTAATCCTAGCCTTTTTTCCCCCTAGTTTTATGTTTTAGAACATAAAGGATAAAGAAGTGAAAGGGATAAAGAATAGAAAGGAAGCAAAAAGATTCTGTGTATATTGATTAGTGTTGACAAGGGATAATGGTAAACTCCTAAATGTTTAAGAACTGAATTGAGGACATAACAGGCTTGCGAGCTTTGGGACAAATTGGCTCTGACAACCAATAGGAGAAGAAAGTGATAAGAACAAAGTAATTATTAGGACATACTAGCACTCTTAACATAACATAAAAGCAACGTATTTTAAAATATAGTATGCAACATTGTGATGAACTTGGCTAAGAAATGTGTAGAGTTTGTCAACTTGGCTAAGAAATGTATACAGTTTGTCTTTGTTTCAGTGTTTGAGATTATTCTGGAATACCTGGAAACAAGAGACTGGCAAGAAGCATTTTTCACTATCTTACCCCAAAGAAAAGGAGCTGTTCCCACAGACAAAGTGCGTGAAAATTCTTTGCATATGAAGAAGTCTGCCAGAGTTGAAGGTGGATTGGACAGTGACTCCAGTGAGGAAGAAACTAGCAGAAATGAACTAGATTCACCACGTGAAGAAGAAAAGCAGGATAAAGAAAATAGCACTGAATCTATAGTGAACTCTATACCAAAGTAATATCAACTGAGGTTTTTGTTTGTTTTCTTGTCTTTTTTCTTTTTTTTTTTTTTTAAGAAAAAAATTAGGAGAAAATGAGGTGCTTCATAGAATACTCAAATTGGAAAAAAATTCATTTTTTCTTTTGTTGAATTTTTAAAACTTTCAGAGCTGATAAAAAGTTCTTGTAAAAAAGCACTTTTTGTTTTTGCATAAGATTTACATGTGTAATTTGAAATATTAGTTTTCTAAGCCTCAAATAAGAATTTTTGAGGATTTTACTTCAATAGCAAACCTTCATTCTCTCATTTACTGGGTTGTATTCTTCAGAATGTGTCTTCTGAACCTTTAGTTTTATTATTTAATGTTTATATCAATGTCTTACTGGTTTATTTCCTACTTATTTATAGAGGCAGGTATTCATAAATCTCCTGTAAGTACACCAAAATGTTCAGTATGTAAGATCCCCTTCTATTTGCGGTGTTTGTATTGAATAACTTCAAAGGAATATAGTGATTTTAGGAAGAAGTATCAGATTGATAAACTCAGCAGTTTATTCGTTTGGGACTATTGACTTGTCTCTGTTCCTCTTTTCAATGCCTTTTTTGGTTCTAAAGCAATCACTGATAAGTTATACTCTTTAATATATTTTCTTTTTTAAAATATATATTTTTAAATTCAAATCATGGTGGTAAATTATTTCAATTACAAAATTTAATTTTTCAGGCTAGATTATTTTAAAAGGCTGTTGAAAAATCAACATAATTTTCTCTTTACCTAAAAAGAAATAGCTCTCAGCAGCTATTTTTTCATTCCATATATACTTTTATTTTAAAAAAAATCTGTTCATTCTTAAAGTTAACTTTATATGTGCATCCACTTACTATCATGAGCAAGTTAATGTAAATGTTTATTTCTGTAAATAACATAAGTGTGTGAAAATATGCATATAATATATATATCTGTCCATATCATGTATGATTCTCAATGATACACAGGATTAAGTTGTCATATGTGTATCATTTGTATGAATGGTTATGTTCAACAACACTAAGGAATTTTATACTTTGGATTTCACAAAGTACAAAATCTAAAAATATTTGTATAGGAACATTGGTAAGGTAATATGGGGGCTAAATGAGATGTTTAGTTTTCTACCAGTAACTGTAGAGCAGTTACATTTAAAGTAAGCGATTGTCCTTTGTCGCAATGATAGTAAGATTTCAGAAACCTTCACTGAGTGGATTAAATGAAGTTTCTGTTCTTTTTACTCACTGGCATCTTAAATTATATACGCATTTAGTAGAAAGTTTATTGGATTTAGTATTGATGTCTTTGCCTTACTTTTTGTTGCTTTATTCTTGGTAATCTATTATAGTTACCTATTTAAAGTAACATCTATGAGCAAGCTATGTAAATAAAAAGCCCCTACAATTCTAGAAGAACAAAGCTTATGTCTTAAGCTGTATTTTTCAAAGGTTCAGATTTTTCTAAGTAAATAGGGTTTAATTATACCTTTTACTTAAATTATTCCATAGGGAATAGGCACAGTTTAGTTTTGAAAGGTGGGGGATATCATTACAGGTACTATGAGTTTAATTATCATTAATTATAAAAGCCCTATATTAGTTTCCTAGGACTACCATAACAAATAACCACAAATTAGGTGGCTTAAAAGCAACAGAAATTTATCCTCTTACAGGTTTGGAGGTTAAAAGTCTGAAGTCAAGCTGCAAGGGTCACTGAGATGATATATATAAAAGGCAAGAGTTGTCCACAGAGCAAGAACATGTACAAACAACAATTGTAGAATTGCTGTTTTACTACGTGAAAAGAGAATTGCCATTCTCTTTTGAATGGCAGGGATTAGAATTAATGACGGCAGTGGCCCATAGCTAATGCTTATTAAAATGATCTCAGCATGGAGATGTTTATCTGTTTTCCTAACATCTTGTCAGACACACACAGTAGGCACTTAAGAAAGGTGAAGAAAGGAACCAGTGGCAGAATCAAAAAATAATGCTGTTGGTGGAAAGAGCAGTCCTAAATCTCAGCAGTGCCACTCGTTAGTCATGTGACTGGGCAACTTATTCCGCCTTTGTGTGTCTCAGTGTCCTCATTCGTAAAGTGGGAACATTATCCCATTTGTCCTCTTTCAGGGTTGAGCACTCAAGAGGTTTGAAATCTAGCAGCTAACTTGATACTACTGTCTCATGTTGACATTCCTTCCGTCTTTGCCTGATTTTCCTTCTCATTCTTCCTTTTTTGACATTGCCCGACTGAAAAGTAGTAATACGCTTCGTTTCAGACTCTACTTTTTGAGGAATCCAGGCTTAGATAAGATTTTTAAAATACATGCCCTGGCTGGTGTGGCTCAGTGGACTGAGTGCCAGCCTGCGAACCAAAGGGTGGCCAATTTGATTCCTAGTCAGGGCACATGCCTCTGTTGCAGGCCAGGGCCCCAGTAGGGGGCGTGCAAGAGGCAACCATATATTGATGTTTCTCTCCCTCTCTTGCTCCCACCCTTCTGCTCTCTCTAAAAAATAAATAAATAAAATCTTTTTTAAAAATGCAAACTTTCTTAATTACCAGAATGAATAATCATTAAATAAAATATGGAAATCACAGATCATTTAATGAAACGTTTTAAAAAACAATGCTAACATGAAACACCATAAGGTTACTCAGCAATGTTGAAATAAAAGAATACAGAAAGGTATATTGGGATTAAAAAAGTCACAATTTTCATGTTGGATAAGGTTCAACACATTACAGACAGAAAAGGGCATATTGTGTTCAAGAAAGCAGTCCTTAGTGAAGATCTGACAAATATCTATGCATCAAGTAGCATAGTATTCAAATTCATTAAGAAAAGTCTTCAGGAATTATGTGAAATAATAAGGGATGCATTCATATGAGGAGACAGATTCATGCTTCCTAACCCGTGGCAGTTCAAGTGCACAAAAGATAAATATATGGGAGATATAAATGCTGTAATTAATAAGATATAATTGATATATATCAAGTTATATAGGCTAAAAGCAGTTTTCCAGTGCTCAAGGAATGTTCATAAATGAAAATAAGTTCTAAAAGTAGAAATAATATAAGCAACTTATCTGATGATAATAAAGTAAAAATAAATTTGTGGAACAGGAGAAAGCCTTACCACCTGGAACTTTTTATCTAATGTCAGATGGTCTATTGTAAAAAGCAGTGTTGAGATGAAGTTGGTCATGACAATTATAAACTTCTAAACTAGTTTCTCTATTACTTCAAAACATATGAATAGAAATGGACAAAATTACAGAGACGACAGAGCTACAACATCACCATAATAGTTGGAAAAATTTAGCACACATCTTTATAATTGATTAGTAATCACAAAGGCAAACAGTAGATAAGATACGTAAGATTTGAACAACACAATGAGTTTGTTCTAATATATCTACAACTTTGTGTTTAACAGTTTTAAAATTTACTTTCAAGTTATATGGAACATCATTTATTAACTTGAGCATATGCTGAGCCTCAAAGGTACCCTCAAGAAAATCAAAGGATTGGTCATTTTTACAGATCACATCTGCTACAATATAGGTCTAAGTCATTTAAAATGTGTTTGAAAAACATAACACATAGAACTTAAAACTAATCAATTTATGGGTTGCAAAAAATGAAAATTAGAAAATACTTAGAAGAAAATTTAATAAAACTATATATTAAAACTTGTGGAAGGTAGCTAAAACATTCAGAGGAAATTTTATAGCCTATATTGCTTAAGTTCGAGACTAGCATTATCAAGCTGTGCATTTAATTTAACAAGAAAAGAACAATAAAAGTTGAAGGAGGGAAATATAACAGCAGCAACAATAAAAGTAAGACAAACATGGAGTAAGAGGATCAAGGCAAAAATGGACTCTTTGAAAAGCTAAAATAGATTAAGGTCTGGCAAAATCAAAAAGGAGAGGGGGCATGTAATATAAAAATGAATAATGAATATTAAATTGGAAACATGGATATTATGAAGCACTATGTCAATACATTTGAAGTTACTAAATAAAAATTACCAAGAAGAACCAAAATTTTACAACTAGAGAGTTTTATAACTAAGTTGATTTAGTATTTTAAAATCTAGGACCAAATGTTTTATGGGCATACATGCACAAAGCAAAAAGCAAGTCATTTAACACAGACTCTTTATAGAAAATTTAAAATGAGGGAACTATTATGTGAAGCTTGTTAACTGTGCTGTTTAAGTGTTATATATATTTTCCATCTCTGTTTTTTAAAATTATGGTAAAAACACGTAACATTAAATTTATCATCTTAATCATATTAAGTGTACAGGGCAGTAGTATTAAGTATATTCATATTGTTGTACAACAGATCTATAGAACTTATTCATCATGCAGCACTGAAACTCAATACCCATTAAACACTAATTCCCCCTTGCCCTTCCCTCTCCACCGGGCTTTGGTAACTACCTTTCTGCTTTCTGTTTCTATGATTTTGACTACTTTAGATATTTCATATGGTGGAATCTTACTGCCCTTTTGTGACTTGGTTATTGTCCTCAAGCCTCAAGTTTCATCCATGTTGTAGCATGTGATGGGATTTCCTTCTATTTTAAGGCTGCATAATAATTCCATTGTATGTATGTACCACATTTTCTTTATTCACTAATCTGTCCCTGGGCATTTGCAATGCTTCAACATCTTGGCTCTTTTGCACAGTGCTGCAGGGGACACAGCTGTGCAACTCTCTCTCTCTCTGAGATCCTGCTTTCAGTTCCGTTAGATATATAGGGACTGCTGGGTCATATAGTAATTTTATTTTTAATTTTTTGAGGAACCTCTATACTGTTTTTTCTTCTTTTTTTAAATTGTTTTTCAAGTACAGTTGTCTCCATATTCCCCCCATCTCTCCCCCCTGCCCCACCCATCCCTACCTCCTACCCTTAATTCTACCCTCCTTTGGCTTTGTCCATGTGTCCTTTATACGTGTTCCTTGATGACCCTTCCCCTTCCCCCACCCCATTATCCCCTCCCCTCTCCCCTCTGGTTACTGTCAGTTCATTCCTTATTTCAATGTCTCTGTTATCGTATATTTTGCTTGCTTGTTTGTTTTGTTGATTAGGTTCCACTTTTAGTGAGATCATATGGTGTTTGTCTTTCACCACCTAGCTTACTTCATTTAGCATAATGCTCTCCAGTTCCATCCATGCTGTCATGAAGGGTAGGAGCTCCTTCTTTCTGCTGTGTAGTATTTCATTGCACAAATGTACCACAGTTTTTTGATCCACTCACTTACTGATGGACACTTAGGTTGCTTCCAGCACTTGGCTATTGTAAATTATGCTGCTATGAACCTTGGGGTGCATAGGTTCTTTTGAATTGGTGTTTCAGAATTCTTAGGGTATAATCCCAATACTGTTTTTCATTTTTTTAAAAAGACTTTATTTTTAGAGAGAGGGGAAGGGAAGGAGAGAGGAAGAGAAACATCAATGTGTGGTTGCCTCTTGTGCACCCCCTACTGGGGACCTGGCCCACAACCCAGGCATGTGCCCTGACCGGGAATAGAACTGGCAATGCTTTGGTTCCCAGGCCCACACTCAGTCCACTGAGCTACACCAGCCAGCACCCAATATTGTTTTTCTTAATAGCTATACCATCTTACAACAATGCATAGAGTTCCCACTTCACATCCTTGTAGTAGTTACTTTCTGTTCTTTTAATAGCGACCATACTGATGGATGTGAAGTGATATATCATTGTGGTTTTAATTGCCTTTCCCTAGGGACTAGTAATGTCGAATTTCTTATCATGTGCTTCTTGGCTATTTGTATATCTCTTGTGGAGAAATGTGTATTCAAGTTGTGTGCCCATTTTTAAAACGAGTTTTCTGTCATTGAGTTATAGAAGTTCCTCATATATTCTGAAAAGCATAGGCTGCCCTATCACTGTGATGAATGAGTGTGTGTGTGTGTGTGTGTGTGTGTGTGTGTGTGTGTGTGTGTGGAAGTTTTAAAGTTTCATATTGTTTTGTTGCCTGTGTTTTGGTGTCAAAGCTAATCACTGCTCAATCCAATGTCCTAAAGATTTCCCCCTATATTTTCTTCTAGGAATTGAATAGTTTTAGGTCTTACATTTAGGTCTCTAATCAAGTTTGAGTTAATTTTGTCTATAGTGTAAGATAATTTTATTCTTTTGCAAATGGAATCCAGTATTGCAAAGACCATTTGTTCCAAAAGAGTGTTCTTTCCCCATTGTGTAGTCTTGGCACCCATGTGGAAAATCATTTGCCCATTTTTGCAATGGTGTATTTCTGGGATCTCTTTTGTTCCATTGATTTATAGGGCTATATGCCAGTAACACACTATGTTCTTGCTATTGCTTTGTAGTATGTTTTAAAATCAGGGAGTGGGAATTGTCCAACTTTTTTTCTCAAGGTTTTTTTTTATTGAATTTATTGGGGTGACTGGTCAAGTTTCAGGGGTACAATTCTACAATACTGTATATTGTATTGTGTGTTTACCACTATAAGTCAAGTCTTCTTCCATCACCATGTTTCCTCCCTTTACCTCCTTGTCCTCCCTCTTCTTCTCCCTCCTCCCTCTTCCCTCTTTCCTTCTCCTCCTCCTCTTTCCCCTTCTTTGTCTTCATCTTCTTTCTTCTTCCTTCTTTCTCCTTTGTCATCTCTAGAGATTCCATACAAATTTTGGGATGGCTTTTCTATTTCTGTAAGAAATATTGGGATTCTGATAGAGATTGTACTGAATATATAGATCTCTTTGGGTAGTATGGACACTTTAATTATTTTCTTCCCCTTCTTCTCCAGTTTGTATGTATATATATATTTTTGCCTGATTGCTCTGGCAAGAACTTCCAGTACTATGTTGAATAGAGGTGGTGAGAGTGTCTTTGCCTTCTTCCAGATCTTAGAGGACAAGCTTTCAGTCTCTCCCTTGTTGAATACAATATTACCTGTGGGTTTTTCATATGTGGCTTTTATTATGTCAGGGTCCTTTTCTTCTATTCCTAGTTTATTGAATATTCTTATCATGAAAGAGTGTTGAATTTTGTCAAATGCTTTTTCTGCACTGATTGAGACGGTGTGATTTGTTAATATGGTGTATTACACTGGATGATTTTTATATATTGATGCATCTTTTCATGAAGGTATAAATCCCACCTTAAAAACTTAAGCTGTGTCCTGGCCAGGTGGCTCAGTTGGTTGGAGACTTGTCCAGTACACCAAAAGGTTGTGGGTTTGATTCCCAATCAGGGCACATGCTGAGGTTGCAGGCTGAATCCCCAGTCAGGGCCCATCCAGGAGGCAACAGATTGACATTTCTCTCTTGTCTCTCCACCCCCCCCCCCGCTGCCTCTCTGAAATCAATAAACATATCCTTGGGTGAGGGTTAAAAAACTTATGCTAATAAATGAGAATAACTGAATGCAACTATATTAATAATATTCAGCTGAAGATATTAGCACAATAGTGAATCTAAAGAAATGAAAAGAAATAAAGGAAATATTAATGAAATAAAAAATAAGAATATAGAACACAGCACTAAATCCAAGATCTGTTTTTCAAAATGATAGTAAAATGTAAAAAGCCATTACCCGAATGAATGAAAAAGCTACAAATACATAAAAATGAGATTGCAGTATAAACATAGCAAGCAATAGAAGAATTATGGGACAGATCTGTCTCAATTCTATGAAAATAAATTTGGAAACCTAGATAAAATAATTAATTTTCTAAGAAAATAAATATCTCCAAAATTGCTCTTTCAAAATATGTAAAATTTCTAACCGGCCAGATGTCATAGAAGAAATATCGACGGTCTTTCACTCCTCAAAACATCAAATTTACATGGTCAGACAGGTGAATTTTACCAAGTTTTCAAGGAAAAGGAATCTGCAATGCTATTGCAACCTCTCCATAACAGGGAAAATACAGAGGGAGAGAGAAAGCTCTGATACTACTTTATGGAGTATGGTCTTGATGTGCTTTAGTAGTGCCTAGTGGTTAAGCACATAGATTTCAGCCACATTCTGAGCCACTCACTAAACCTTTGTGTGGGAGAGAGTTAACTGTCCGCCAAAATCCAGTTTTTCTTTTCATAGAATTCAGTGTAGTATTGGAATATGATTCCTACCTAAGAATTTTATCAGCCCTCTTCCAGCTAGACTATTGCCTTATCGTGGAATGCGATTAGAAGGGATGTTGACCACTTCAAAGCCAAGATTTCAATCAGACTCACTCTTATAGGAGGTTGAATAATGCCACCTGCCCCCTCCAAGATTCTATTCCCTGAAAGCTATTAAATGGTGAGGGGGGATTAAATTGTTAATCATCTGTCTTTGAGATAGGATTATCTTGGGTAACCTAGATAACATCCAGGCCCAATGTAATTACAGGAAGAGGGTGGCAGAAGGGTCAGTCTCAGAGCAATGTGTTGTGAGAAAGACACAACCAGCCATTGCTGGCATTACGCAGAGCAGCCGTGAGCCAAGGAGTGTGGGTAACCTCTAGAAGCTGGAAAAATAAAACGTATTCTCCCTTGAAGCCTCCAGAAAGAATGCAGCCCTGCCAACCCTTTGATTTTAGCTCATTGATACCGATTTTGGACCTCTGCCTCCAGAGTTGTAAGACATAAAATTTGTGTGTGTTTAAGCTACTAAGTTTCTGGTGATTTACTACAGCAGCTCTAGGAAATTAATACTTTCCTCCATTCTCGTTTTCCTTTTTTGCCAGCAGCATGCAGTGGACAGGTGATGGTTGAGCCAGAACATGGAAGGATCTCAGGCCTCTGAATCAGCCATAAAGCAAAATCACCTGCTGACTAAAAACACACACTTTGGACTCTTAGTTGAGATATAAACTATTGTATTTGAAGGATGACATTTGTTTCAACTGTATATCCCATCCCAATGAGCAGAACTCTCCGCTTCTCAGTTTTCTTACTTAAAAATAAATGAGAACAATAATAGCTACCTCAAATAGTTATTTTGAAAATTAAATGTTACTGTATCTAAAGTGTTTAGAGTGATTCCTAACACACAGTAAGTGCAATGTGAATTAGATTGCACACGTGCCTGCGTGCGTGTGTGCACAAACATAATTTGTAACATCTCTTTTGCATATCGAGGACACATGCTAAATGAAAAGATTGGATAATTGGTGGATAGAACACAGAAGTACACTGAAAGGATAATAGCCATTGGCCCAAGAGTGGTTTATTTGAAAAATACAAAATGTTCAATATTAGGAAATTTGTTAATATCATTCACAATTAATAATGAGTGCAAACTAGTTCCTTCCTGGCTCATAAATTAGGAATAATTTTCATAGTTTTCCTTTTTTGGAGGAAAGTGATCCCTTTTCCGTAATAGTCCAACAACATTGTGACGCTGTAGATTGTGAACATTAGCTCAGATGTTAGCACTCTCTGTCAGAGTTTTGAGCAGGTGCGGAATTACAACCTGCTGAATTCTGATATGGATGATTTTTTCCAGCACCAGGGCCCTATACTAATGTAATAATACTAATAATGCAAAATTAGAAGTGTAGTATATAAATAAACATTATTTTGTTGCATATGGTGTTAAAATTAACAAATAGAAATATTCTCTCTGATAGTATTTGTTTAGTAGCATTATATGCAAGTGCTTTGAGATTTCTGTCTGCCACCAGATAGAGAAGCTATTGATTCCTCGTTACCAAAATATTAAAAAAATAATAATTTGATGTTGTAACAAAGTGAAGCTCATGTTTGTGAAAGAATTAGCCCAGCCTAGAATTTCTACCTTTGGTATGTTAAAGAAGAAAATGTTCTTTGCGGGGAGAGATTATACCCTTGTAGACACCTTGCTGACATTGGTTTTGTTGATGCACTATCCTGAGTTTTAGGCCTGGGAGGTGACTTTAGTTTGCTGAAATATTCTACAACTGGTATTGTCATCTTATTTCTTCTTATAACTATTGGAGGTTTGTGCTCAGCCTCTGAAATAAAAAAAAAAATCTAAGTAAGACCATAATTGACACATCAAACATAACTTCTGTTTTAGTAGCAAATGACAAAGAAAAAAATGATATGAAGTTTGGGTGAGCCAAATACACCCCAAATTCCTAAAATAATCTATTCTAACCTTTTATATTATCTATTCATCTTTAGTGAGTTATTTGTTTTATAACATGCAGATAGGTTCTTCACTCTTAGAATCAAACATTATTATGGTAGGAATGAATTAGGGTCTGCTCATCTTTAAGGAGTTATTTGTTCTGTTACATGTATACCTTGTTCTTCACTCTTAGAATCAAACATTATTTTGGTAGAGATGAATTAGGGTTGGTGATGGGCAGAATGGGACCAGTGGGAGAAAGGAAAAGGATCTGTGGTCCTGATATACAAAAAAATAAATAAAGAAGCAGGTTAAAATGAGTTACGTGTATGTATGAGAACTTCCAAGGCCTACATGGTCACACCCAAGGAGGAATAAGGATTTGGGGAGATGCTAAATATCAACACTGGAGACAAAGGGATATGATTTAGGGATTGTTATACAAAATTGTTCAAATATCTAGACAGGGTAAAATATATTTGGGGCCAACAGGTAAGAGATAAAATTTAGTAATAGAAACATCACTGTCAGGATTTTGCATTCCTAGGGTGAAGAGTTTGGTAAGAGAAAATAGATACAATATACAATCCTTGGAGTGACAGAATAAGGGGGTATTTTCTAATTTCTAAATTACACTTCTTATCGTGTATTAGCAGATAGAGCCCCTTTTGTGTTGGTTAACTCCAACAGAAACTGTTTGGTCTAGAGTGAACTCCAGGAACTCTAATTGATTACTACATCATTGCTAGCAGAAGGGGAGCTTGTAGAAATTATAAGGTAGACTTTTGTTTGTGGTTAGTAGACATACTTCATAGCCGTTGCTCTACAGCAGAGGTGTCAAACTCATTTTCACTGGGGCCACATCAGCCTTGCGGTTGCCTTCAAAGGGTCGAATGTAATTGTAGGACTGTGTAAGTGTAACTACTACTCCTTAACAGTGAAGCGAGAGCTCGGCGCTGCTGTCGGGTAGAAACAAGATGCCCAGAGGAATAAAACAAGGTGGAGGGCCGGATTCGGCCCGCGGGTCTTGTGTTTGCAACCTGTGCTGTATAAGTCATGGTTGCTGTGCTTGTTTCAAGGTTAGGAACTACCAATCTCACAGGGATGTTTCGGTTGGACTATTCTGAACCAACATAAGACTTTCTAAAATTCTTGATTCTTTTGGCCCAGATCGTGGGCTGGGGTTGAGGTTGGTTTCTGGTAGGGACACAGAACTGCTCTTTTGAATTTCAGTTGACTCATGGGGCATCTGCTGGCTGGTGGCTTTTTTTTTTTTTTACTGTTTTCTCTGGTTGACTTTGTTTCTAGGGAAAATCATTTGGCTCAATGGCAGTTAAGCTGTGAAGAACCAAAACTCGCTGAGATCATTGTCTGTTTGTTAAGTTAATGCAAGTCTTCCCCTGGCACTGGACTGGCATGATGGAACCTGTACTTCCTTGTGTCCTTCTGTCTTGCTTCTCAAAGAGTGCCTGTCCTTGATGAGCCACTTTACCTTCCAATACAAAGTTAAATTTATATCAAATGTATCTCTGTGAGAGATTCAGCAGATGCTGCCCTTTAGAGTAGCTGGAAATCTCTATTGTATTTTACTGCATTTAAAACAATGGCCCCTTAATATCTGTATCCCTGACTAGTTAAATACTTACTGGTTTCCTTATAACAATTTAGTAATTATTACAAACTGTACTTAACCTTTCAATATTGCCTTATTTTCTTCAGATCCTTGACTTGACATTCTGAATCAATTGGAGAAAGAGAAAATGAAATTCACAGATACAAACAAGCACTTTCTATAGACTGCATTATTATCATATAAGCTAAGTATATATGTCTTAAATATGCTATTCCAATTCTTTGTTTTTCAAAGTAGACAGTATTAAGTGTTTTTTCAATGGAAAATTTTTCTGACTTTGAGTAAATATCTAAACAGTACATCATACTCACTAAAGTAGAGACCCTGTCTTCCACTTTCTAATTTTATGGAAACTTTAAGGTAGAGACAAATTGCAATACTACAAAATTCTCCTCTATATTAGTGCATTTTAAAGTGAACTATTATGTGTTTTAAATATTTTTTTTCTGAATTTAAGCATTCCTTAACTTTTAATTTTAAAGCAACAATATTTTCTCTCCTGGCTTAAATAATATCTTATCATATTCTTTCACCATGATGTTATACATACTCATTTTCTTCTGTCATAGGAAGAATTTCCACTACAGTATTTCCAATTTTCTTAATAGTTATTTTTCCCTCTGACAACTCCCATGAGTATGTCCAAGATAATTAAGTGAAGCAATTTATTTTGATTTTGCATTGTTGTATACAAAAAAAGTGGTACCTCTATGATAGACATTTAACAAAATATATAATAACAATACAATTTGAATTTCCTTTATAGCTGTTATTTTTAGGGAAACTAAAAACAACAATACTATATTTTCTTAGATTTCTGGGTGTCTACTCTTGCTTTGCTCTTACTGGAAAGGGACGTTTCCTCAAAAAGAAAAGTTGTTGGGTAAGGAAGATATAGCCCCTGCAAAAGCGCTCTGAAAAAATAGAATTTAGAATGATTCTCATCACATTTATGAACATGAAAAAATAAAAACCAAATGCACATTGCTGTCACTTACTGAACAAAGAGGAATTAAGACCCCAGCATGTTTATGTTTAGTGTTTTGAAAGAACGAAAAGAGAATTCAAGTCTTTATGTACCATATGCCCTCTGGGTGGCCTGTGTGTCTAATTACCTGGTCAGCTGATGTCCTTCTCTACAACTGGCCAGCACTTTTGAGTTGACGGGTGAGTCTGGGGGTGGTTTAATTTTGGTTGGCTTCCCAGTCATTGCTGCTGGTTCTGCTGAGATGCTTCTTCTTTGAGGATGAGGACGAGGGCCAGCCAGCAAGTTTATCTCAGCCAGTTCAGCATGAATCAAGGCTGAGACCCACTCTTTTTCTGATTTAACAAAAGGGGTAAGAGGGGCATGAAGGTTGTACTTATCATTGTCTAGAAATACTAAATTAGTTTTTTTACATCCAGCACTCCAGTGTAAAAGGCTGGTAATCTGTTTTCAGGGGAGGCACCTATGTGTGAGTCAACATTTCGGCAAAAAAGTTGCTTTACAACATCCTAGCTTCCGTTGCCCTGTGATATTGTAGAGACTGGGTGTAGAGTGCCCAGAGTAGTTAACTCATTGAGGTACTTGTCCATGAGTGGCACTGGAATAGTTTTCAAATATTGAGTACAAAACTCAGCCTTCCAGGCCACTGCCAAATGAACAAAGAAAAGAAAAAAGAAATTCTACCCATAAGTAGTAAGTACAGCCCTGGCCAGGTAGCTGTGTTGGTTAGAGCATTGTCTTGATATGCCAGCATTGCAGTTTTGATCCTTGGTCAAGGGGCATG
The DNA here is from genome assembly GCA_004027475.1 of Anoura caudifer. Classification (NCBI taxonomy): domain Eukaryota; kingdom Metazoa; phylum Chordata; class Mammalia; order Chiroptera; family Phyllostomidae; genus Anoura; species Anoura caudifer. The sequence goes on from PVKU01006736.1 coordinate 62,866, forward strand.
CAAGAATCAACCAATGAATGCGTGAAAAAATGGAACAACAAATTGATGTTTCTCTCTCTTCCTCTCTCTCAAAGATCAGTAAAAAAAAATAAGTACAATATAATCTCTTTAAAGACAGACTGATACAGTTAAATAATACAATACAAATAAATAAATACAGTTGAATAATAGTTAGAAGCTTACCTAGAAAGATATATACTATTCACTGAAATTATATCTGTGATAATTTTATTTATTATTATTGTTCTTTTATTTTTTCTGGTTCTTCATCCCCTCCCCACCTCCACAATAAGCTCTTATTTCTTGTGTAATTTTTTAAGTTATATTCTTAAAAAGGAACAAAAATAAAAAATAACTAAAGACTTCTTGCCCCAAAATAGTTCTCAATTGCCTGCCAAGTAGTCTTGAATTCCTGGGATAAGGAACTGTTTCTAAAATGCTCCCATTTAAAACATTATTCTGTTCCCGGCACATTGGTATTCCCTAACTTTCATTAGTGCAATGGTTCTCAAAGAGTTGTCCTGATTATCAGCATCATCACTTTAACTGGGAACTTGTTAGAAATGCAAATTCTCAGGTTCCACGCACCTCAGAAGTCTGGCCTCAGTCAATTTGATGAGCAGCTAGGTTTGAGGAGAGGATAGCTGCTCTGTGCTATTTATGGTTGTCCCATAAAGACTGGCAGGTGTCTTCATGGAACAGGCCAAGAAGGGTCTAAAGGAAGCTAGTGATGATTTGGGTGGGAAATTGGAACTTGGAAGGCTGTGCTACTGCCATCCACACCACAGGTGGAAACAGGCTTTGTGGTAATCTCACCTTTTGAACTTGCATGAAGCAGCCACTGCAGAACTTCTGCCAGAGAATCAGTACGTAAAATGTTACAGAGCTTTTCCAGAATCTGACAGGGAATATTAGAGTCGCATAGTGAGCAAAAAAAAATGGTACGGGCTTATTAACTCCCCTTTACTTTCTCCACAGTCTTATCTTCCCAAACGTCACTCTGTAAACAGTGCTCAATTATATCAATTGGGATTTCAGTTGGGGAGCCAGTGGAATCTTTGGAAAACATCTCCAAAACAAGTAGTAATCATTTAGGTTAGGCAACATGGTTTTCCTCGTTTTGTCTGTTCAATACCAAAATTGTCCAGAGGAACCGTTAATATTTTCTCCTCTTGGGAAATTGATCCTTTCCTTTTGTACCATGGAGTTCTAATGGGGGATCTTCCAGTCATAGAACTGTTCCCCTGTTGGTGCAGCTCCTCTTTATAGGGGGAGAGTCTAGCTGGATTCATCATTGTTCCTCAGTTCCCTGAACACAGTGGTTGGCCCAGTGAGACAGGAATCTAATTCCCTGTCAGTCAGAATCCTTCTTTGACAATTTTTAAGTGGTGCTAAGGGCTAAAATGTTGATGATGAAATAAATATATGAATAACTAATTCTAATAAAAATGGACTGTAATAAGCTTTAAAGTGCAAAGTAGTAAACACATGTAATGATGTTTACATTTTGACCCTAAACTCCATCTGTCGGAATATAGATATATCTGAAATTCATACCTGTTTCCTGAACTTCAGTCCTATATAACCATCAGCCTACCAGGTGTCTCCTCTCAGATATTCTACAGTTACTTTGAAATAAAATATCTAAAACTAAACCGCCATCTTTGTCTTCCTAAAACCTGAACCAGGTTCCCATCTCAGCGGATAGCACCAGCATATATTGAATGTGTGTTCGTGCCAGAACCCGGGCTTCATCCTGAGCAACTCCCTTTTTCTATAATATACTGCCAAACATCAAGTTCAGTAAATCCTTCTAAATATGTCTCCAATCTCTCCATCTCTCTCTATTGGCACAGGCTTGACCCACTCTAAACCATCAATTCTTCCTTGAGCTACTGCAGCATCTTTTTTTCCTAGTTTCTCTGCCTAAAATCTTTTATTAAAATACTTTTAATTCAACAAATATTTGTGTCTGTCATTGGTCTAGATGCTGAAGATATAGAATTGAAATTAAAGGGCAGAAAAACTCACTGCCCTTTATTGAGCTTTGTTATATTATTAAGATTCTTGTCCTCAATAATGCCCTATCCTGAAGACGGCAAGTTAAATTTGTTCCTAATTTCACAGTAAATCAATAGCCATGGCAAAAAAAAAAAAAAAAAAATAGAAAAAAGAACCCTTTGGTATTCTCTAGGCCACTCTGCTCAAATTGTACTTTCATTAATATGTTGATTGTACATTACTCTCAGCTTCTTTAACTTATAATCACTCATTAATCAACTTAGAATTTAATTATCCTTTTAGTGAGAGGAAGGAGAATAGGCCCTGCTAGGAAGCCTCCTGCATTCTTTTCATTGAGTTTTGTTTTGGAAGTAGTAAATATGTTGGCAGGTGAGTCCAATGTGTTGAAACTTAATTTTGGGATTTGGGAGTGAAGGTCTAGAGTAGCCCCTACTGTGGGGTTAGAATACCCTACTCTTTTAAGGTTTGACCTTTCTGTGGTCTCAACTAAATTCCTGGTATGTTCATCAAGGTTTCTTCTCCAGTCTGGCACATCAGAAGTCCAGCATCAGCAAGCAATATGCTACTTCCTATTAGCTTCCTTCTGCCAGGTCTCAGAACCTCATCCTCTGCCATGTGCAGCTTATATCAGACCAGACTTGAGAAACCCTATACAGATTTTTGGAGCTTATTCTCTCCACAGATTCCTCTTCTTCAGAACCTTAATTTGCAAATTCCAGCCACATCAGCATCCCCCAAACCTAGACTCTGTTTTCTCTACCTGATGAAGTTGTTACTCTCTGTTTGGGCTCCGGTTTTCTGTGCCATGATTAGGACTGTGCCCCCAACAGAAATGTGGAAATCATCCCATTTGTTTTCTTTTCCTCAGTGGTCACATATTTGTACTGCCCTTTACCCAATGCCTGAAAACAGTTTCTTTATATAATTTTTTCCAGTTATATGGTTGTTTACAGTAGGAGGCTAAGTCTTGAACCTAATCTATCATTTTGGAAGCAGAGTACCTTGCCAGCAATTTTGCTTCCATCCCCCAAATTAATTCTGCATATTGCATCTACAGTAATTGTTCTAAAGTGCAACTCTGATAATGTAATTTTTGTACTTACAAAGTAATTCAGTATCACTTACTGCTTAAAATTCTTTGCTGACTTTCCATACCCTTTGTGATGAAATCTGAACATTTCAATATGACTTATAAAGTACTTTATTATCTGGCCTCTGCTTAGTCACCAGTCCCATCTCTGGCAATGTTCTCCCTGCATTCTCTGCAACGGCCGTATTAATTGCTCTTAGTTCATTGAATAAACAGCATTCTCACTTCTTAACCTTTAGGTAGAGGTTCTCTTAGCTGGGAATGATGACCTGTTCCATATTTCTCTTTTTCTTCTAATTGTATCGTAAACATTCTTTAGGTTTCTTTCTTCTGAAGCCTCTCTTAGATCCAAAATCTCCTCCTATCTGATCTTACAACACCTGTACAATCCCTCTCATGAGCTCTGTGAATGAAGGAACCAAGTTCACTTGTTTTTTCCATTAGCTGGCTCTATTAGTGCTTAGTTGTCTTTAACTTCATTCAAAACAATTTTATTAGATTGTATTGTGACAGCTGTCATATCAGTGTGCATTTTTAAAAAAGTCAAAATTGGTGACTTTTTATGTAACCTTTTTAATATTGAAGATGGAAGAAAATAAGCAACATTTTCAGCACATTATATGCTTTATTATTTGAAGAAAGATAAAAATGCAACTGAAATGCAAAGAATTTGTGCATTGTGTGGAGAAGGTGCTGTGACTGATTAAATGTGTCAAAAGTGGTTTGCAAAGTTTTGTGCTGGAGATTTCTCATTGGACAATGTTCCACAGTCAGGTAGACAAGTTGAAGTTGACAGTGATCAAATCGAGATGTTAATTGAAAACAATCAATGTTATACCATGCAAGAGATAACTGACGTATTCAAAATATCCAAATTAAGCATTGAAAAATTATTTGCATCAGCTTGGTTATGTTAATTTGTTTGATGTTCCACATAAGTTAAGCAAAGAAAACCTCCTTGACCACATTTCTGCATATGATTCTCTACTTAAATATAATGGAAACATTCTGATTTTAAAACAAATTGTAAGAGGCAATGAAAAATGGATACTTTACAGTAATGTGGAATGGAAGAGATCATGGGTCAAGCAAAATGAACCACCGCCAACCACACCAAAGGTCGGTCTTCATTCAAAGAAGGTGATATTGTATATATGGTGGGATTGGAAGGGAGTCCTCTATTATGAGCTTTTTTCCAGAAAACCAAATGATTAATTCCAAGAAGTACTTCTCCCATTTAGACCAATAGACCAACTGACAGCAACACTCAATGAAAATTGTCCAAAATTAATCGACAGAAAATATATAATCTTCCATCAGGATAAAGCAAAACCACATGTTTCTGTGATGACCAGGTGAAAACTGTTACAGCTTGGTTGGGAAGTTCTGATTCATCCACCCTATTCACCAGACATTTATTTCAGTCTTTACCAAAATTCTCTTAATGGAAAAAATTTCAAATCCCTGGAAGACTACAAAAGGCATGGAACAGTTCTTTGCTCAAAAAGATAAACAGTTTTGGGAAGGCAGAATTATGAAATTGTCTGAAAGATGGCAGAAGGTAGAACAAAATGGTGAATATGTGGTTCAGTAAAGTTATTGGTGGAAACAGAAAACTGAACAAACTTTGGCCAACCAATATTTCTATAAATTAAAGATCTTTAGGAGGAATGCTAAAAATGGCATCCTACTAGACACAGAAGTCTGTTTTCATTTAAAGTAATAATTGTGAAACCACATACTTGTCATGCACACCCTAGCACAAACATAGCTTGATTTCACAACCCATTCAGAGTTACCAGACTGAAGAGGAGGAAACTGGAATACAGTTCAGATATTTTGTAGAATGAATGGAAGGATGGGATACCACCCAGATGAGCCCTATTTTTAGAACTCTTTTATGCAAGCCAAAAAAACCTCAATGACTTGTTTTCACACTTTACTTCTTCTCCTTTAATTTATTTAACAAATAGCCAACAGTTACTTGCTAAAATGCCATGTTATGTGTGTCAGCTAATATTTGTTAGCAAAGTGGTGAGTGCTGAGGAATCAGTTTGAACAAGTAGGCAAGTTCCCCTCCTTCAAAGAGTTCACATCCTAGTGGATTTTGTATCAATTTGATGTTCAGGTAAATCAATACCTGTAAGGTGTAAGATGCTTTTGAGACAAAGACTCTTCAATAGATATCCCCAAGGCCATCTTTAATAGATGTGCCATAGGAGGCAAGACAGCCTTATTAAGACTGCACTCAGCTTATGGTTTAGTTGAATTGAGGGACTATGTGGTTAGCTGATTTTCTACAATTCCACTTTGATCTTGATAGAACTTTTTAATGTATGCATTCAACACTCAATAAATAATTATTTAATAATTACTAGGTACCTAGCACTTATCCAGGCACTGAAGATAAACCAATAACCAAGATAGACAAGTATAAGGTCTCATGACTTAAATTTTAGTGTGAGTGAGGCAGGGAGGCAGAGACAAAATTGAAAAATTAAAAACATATGAACATATCAGATATGACATGATTTACACAAAAATAACAAAGGGTAATAGGATGGGGAATGACTGGGTTAGCTACCTTAGATTGAGTGGTGAGGCAAAGCTCTTCTCAGTAAGTGGTATTTAACCTGAAAACTTAACGACTGGAAGGTGACCACTGAAAGGATTAAAGAGATGAGAATTCCCAGCAGGGGACAACCCCTCAGGGAGGGAATGAGGTGGACAGTGATTCTGGAGTCTCTGTACTATAAAGTCTTTAGCCAGAATCATCAGAAAATCATGTATAAACACAAGACATATCTGTAGATATTCTCCCTTCTTGTCTTCCTTTCTTTTTATTCTCTTTCCCAATTTTGTTTTCAACTTTAAGTATTATACCCAATGACACTGTTATCCTTTACCTTTAATATAGTTCCTTATCAGGATTATTCAATAACAACCCTTACAATATCCTCTGCTACCTGCAATTTCAACTACTAATACTTATTTAAAAATTCTATCAGAGTCAGCATTACAGTATTTTGACCCTTAATTCATTGTAGTGGGTCTTAAAGTGAGGAAAGGTGGGGGTTACCAAAAGGATCTAAGAAAAGTAAACAAAGAATGGCAGATGACAAGTATTAGCTGATTGGTTTACTCGTAATATGTCATTCTCAGAAATAAGATAGAGAGAAACATCCAGTAGCCTGATATGACATATTACTATTACTATAACTAAATTTATAATCTCAGGCAGAGATAGTGCTTCTCAAGCATTAGAAAGATGACAAAGACAGACATGGGGAAAATAGGGCCAAGGTTGTTCGGCAAATACCAAGCTTTTCGTTATGTCTAAACCAAATGCTCTGTTTTGGGTTTTTTGTTTGTGTTTCTTTTTGTTTGTTTTTATTTTTGTTTTCAAATAGCGACAGGATTCCAGTGAGAAGTAAGACTGCAAATGAAAATAGGATCAGGCCTCAGATTTCAGACTAAGTGGTTTAAATTAATTCAGTTGTCAGAGGGGAACCAAAGAGTTTTAAGGATGCTAAGTGATGTGATTTTTTTTGTTTGTTCATTCTGTACCCAAATTATGGATTAACTAAATCTGCCCCTTACTTTGATCTCCTGATCCAGATAGTTTGGTATGCATACGGTGTTCCCTTTGACATTAGTCTTGGTACTCATTGCTTCTGAAGAATAAGATCCAGCAGTAGAGCATGCTTTTGGAAGTGAGGGTGGATTATTTACTTTAATTTCTTCCTAAATCAAAGATAAAATATAATCAATACACATTTGCATCCACTTATATTTTGTATAAAAATTAAATGTAAAATGAATGAGAAATATTGTAGCGAAATGAGACACATACATAAAAGCAAAAAGGGATTAGTTTTAATTCTCCCTTAAATACCTAATTTTCAAATGTTTGCATTTAGAGACAGAAGAAATAGTAATACATTATTTACTTTTTGTGAAACCACTTTAAATCCTTGGCTGAACATCAACATAGTAATTTTTAAATGCTTAATATATAACTTTTACTTATATTGCTGCTTCATATAATAACCAACTCATGATACATAATAAGATTTTCTGTTGAGTTGGGAATATTTCTCTTTTATGACTGGAAAAGACAGTTGAGAGGTTTTATGGTGTTTCTGTCAAGAGTGAACTGCTGCCCCTTTGCTCTGCTAAATGTCAGCTGAAAGCTGCAGAATCAGAAAGGTAAACTTAATTACTTCTCTTGATTAGTTGGAAAAGAAAATAGAAAGTGTATTTTCTTGTTTTGGGAGATGAAATATTCTGTTTGAAATTTTTTAAAAAGTGTGTAAGAGCTTTAAGTCCAAGAGAAGTTCTAGATCTTTGTGTCTATTCCAAGAAAGGTTTAACCTTCAGAAGCGAGTGATATATATAGACACACAGAAACTGGTGGTTGAATGTGTCAGCGACTGGGGCCTGTGATGACTGGGCCTGAGTGAACAATGTTTATCTGTTAGCATTTACTGAAAATAAAGCTGTAATGTAGTTAGATGCATTTTTTTGTTAAAGTTTATTATGTAGACTTCTAGTTTTGGGGAATAGCAATATACATATTTGGTTTAACCCTCCCACTGAACACAGCTAAAGAGATACATTAAAATAAAAAAAAAAAACCCAATATCAATGAGTGAATAAACTAGGGGTTAATAGGTTAAAAGTGAAAGGAAAGTAAGAAGTTTGAAGTGTAACCAGTGCAGTAGCCATTTTTTTGAGGCCGTTGATCCTGGAGAGTAACTGTCCTTTTGACTTAAAAGTCCTGAAAAAATAGGACCCAAATTTCAGGACCTGGATAAGAGCCACCCAAGGGCTCTGCTCTCAAGGTGAAGGTGACCTAGAAATATAATAGTCCCTGAAGAAATAAAGCCTGAGATCAAGGTTTGAACTTGGCTTAAATTAATCTAGGCTTACAGTCTCTGGGTTCCTATAAAAGCAAACACAAATTCTCTCTGGAAGAAAATTCATTTACCATGGGCTTCAGATTCCCACAAATAATTTTTTTTAATATAACCTCCTATTTTAAAGATGTTTTATTTATTTACTTTTATTTTTTATTTACTTTTAGAGAGAGCGGAAGGGAAGGAGAAAGTGAGAGAAACATCAGTGTGTGGTTGCCTCTCACGTGCCCCCTGCTGGGGACCTGTCCCACAACCCAGGCTTATGCCCTGACTGGGAATCCAACCAGCGACCCTTTGGTTTGCAGGCCCATGCTCAATCCACTGAGCTACACCAGCCAGGTCTTTTTTATTCCATAAATAATTTTTTATACATAATATCCAGCAATTGAGCTGTGACTGAAAAAGAAATCATGATGCTAATTAGAAAAAATTAATACTACTGAAAATGTTACATGGCAATAATTATGAAAGCAGCTAAAGCAATTCTCAGAGGGGAATTTATAACTTTAAAATATATATACTGGAAAGTTCAAAGAAGCTAGACAAAGAACAAGATAAACATGTGAATGGAAAGAAAAATGATAATAGAAATCAACAAAATAGAAAAAAATATTCAACATAGAAAATAAAAACACAAAAAATATTTCTTTGGCAAACTAATAAAATTGATAAACTATTGAAATTGATTAAGAAAATGATACACATTAACAAAATACATGTAAAAAGTATATCTAACAGGTCTGGCAGATATTTTAAAAAGAATATGAAGATATGTAACATTGTTGATAGATTTGAATGTTTATATGAAATTAATAATTTTTTAGAAAAAGAATATGTTGCCAAAATCAATTCAAGAAGAAATAGAAAACCTGAACAATATAACAAAATAAATTTCAAATCAAGGAATGTTATCAGAATTGAAGATAATAATTTTATATTGATTAAAGGTTCATTTCATCAAGAGGAAATAACAAGCCTAAATAGTTATAGTCCTAATAAAAAAAGTTTTAAGTGACATAATTAAAAACTGATAGAAATGAAAAAATATAGAAATCCACAATTATAGTCAGAGATTTCAACATCTCTCTCTCAATAATTGATAGAAAAAGTAGACAGCAAATCAGTAAGGCTACAGAAAACTTGAATGAGAGTATAAACCAATTTGACCTAATTGTTTTTTGCTTCCATTAAGAGGACTTTCTTTTTAAATTTTAAAACATGTAAATTTATTTTTTCTGTTTTATTTTATTTTTTTCCATTAACATTCATTCCCCATACCCTCTTCTACCTCCACTCACCCCACCTCCCCACACAATCGCCACTTTGTTAAATTACATTCTAACCAACAACAGCAGAGTCAACATTCATTTTCTTGGGCACATGGAAAATTTATCAAGGCCAACCATGTTCTGGGCCTGGTAACAAATCTCAGTAATTTTCTAAACTTTCAAAGTATTCAGGGCAAGGAGCAGTTAGCCAGTGTAGATATCCATGTCTCTGTGAAGGTGGTGGTCACATGGCCCATATTTATGCCAGTTCTTCTCCAACGTCCTGGTGGCCTACTACCGGAAATACGTGAATGAGATTTACAAGGAGATCAAGGACATTGTCACACAGTATGGCTAAACCCTGCTGTTAGCTGATCCCCATAACTGTGAATTTAAAAATCTCAGAGGCCCTGGTGCTCACTACCAGAAATCCTACTAATAAGGCCATCATGAGGATCAGGCTTCACCTTTATAGTAAACAATGGTTGTGGGATTTAAGGTTGCAAGAAAAGTATATTCTCTGGCCACAGTGAAATTAAATGGGAAATCAAGCACATGGAGATATCTTAAAAATCTCCAACTATTTGGAAATTAAATAACAATTTTAAGTAAGTCATGGGTAAACGAAGAAATTAAAAAAGAAATTAGGAAGTATCGAGCAGAATGATAACGAAAATTCAGCATCATGAAGTTTGGGGGATACGGCTAAAGCAGTAAAGAAAAAGTCTCAAATCAATAATCTAAGCTTTCATCTAATATAAATACAAGCTAAAATCAATAAAATAGAGACAAAAACAAAGCAATAGAGATCATCAATGAAATGAAAAGCTGATTCTTTAAGAAGAGCAATAAAAACTCATAAACTTCTATCTATATAAATCAGGAAGAAAAATCATATAATCATTAAAAGGATATTTTATGAATGACTTTATACAACAACTTAGATGAAATGGACAAATTTCTTTAAAAATATAATCTACCAAAGCTCACTAAAGAAGAACTAGGTAACCTAAATAGCCTATATCTATGAAAATAAGAAATTGAATTTGTAGTTAAAAATCTTTGCTGAAAGAAAACTCCAGCCCTGATGGCTTCACTGACAAATTCTACTAAACTTCTAAGGAAGAAATAATACTAATTCTGCATGAAAGCTCCCATAATATTAAAGAGGAGTTCCCCACTTATCTTATAGCCAGTGTTATGCTGATACCCAAACCAGAAAAGATATTGCAGGTAAACTGCAAACAAATATTCCTCCTGAGCACAGACATAAGAATGCTAAACAATATCATATGAAATTATATAAAAAAGATAACACACCATGACCAAGTTGGATTTTTCCCAGGAATGCATGGGTAGTTTAACCTTGGATATTATGTAATTTAACATTTGAAAGCAGGCCAGTGTAATTCACCCTATTAACAGACTGAAAAAGGAAGATCACAGGATCATCTTAAATAGATGCAGAAAAAGCATTTGGTGAAATTCATCTCCCATTTCTGATTTAAAAGAAAAAAAACCTCTGAGAACACTAGGAATGGAAAGGAATCTCCTCAACCATATAAAGGCCATTTATGAATAAAGTAAATTAACATTATACTTAATGGTGAAAGTCTGAATGCTTTCCCCCAGCGATTTAGGTAGGTCAAGGATGTCTGCTCTCATCAGTTCCATTCAACATAGCACTAGAGTTTCTAGCCATTGCAATAAGGCACAATAGAGAGATAAATAGCATGTGCATTTGAAACTATAACAGAAGAATTTAAAATTTGGGCTTTATCAAAATTATAAATTCTGCTTCTTCAAAGATATTGTTACATAAAAGGAAGCCTCAGACAAAAATATTTTCAAGATATATATGTGGCAAAAGATTTATAACTGGAGTTTATAAAGAACTTTTACAACTTCATAATAAAAAGACAAACAACCCAATTTAAAATGTGGGCAAGAGATTTGAATACACACTTTCCATAAAAAGATATCTGGATGGCAAATAACATGAAAAGATGTCAGCCTCATTAGTCATTAGGAAGTGCGTATTAAAACCACAATGAGATACCACTATACACCCAATAGATTGGGTAAAATAAAAATACTGACCATATTAAGGATGTGCAGGAAAGGGAAATCTTACATACTGCTGGCAGGAATATAAAATGGTACAATAGCTTTGAAAAAAAAGTTCAACAGTTTCTTTAAAAAATTAACATATACCTACTGTAAGACTGAGTCATTTCATTCCTAGGTTTACCCAAAAGAAGAGAAAATGTATCTCTATACAAAGACTTGTACACAAATGTTCATATCAACTTTGCCAAATAATGGAAACAAGCTAAATGTCTATCAACAAGTGACTGGATAAACAAATTGTGGGAATATTCCTCAGCAATAAAAAGAAATGAGTTATCCTTTTTATTGGCACATAACAACATGGATGAATCAAAATAATTATGCTAAGTTAAAGAAATGAGATTAAAAAAGAGAACTCACTATATGAGTTCATGTATATAAAGTCCTAAAAATTGCATGCTAAATCTTTAGTGACAACAGATAAATGTTTGCCCATGGGTGTCGGGGACCAGGGTCATGAGAAAACTTTGGGAAGTAATGGGTATGTCTATTTTCTCTTGATTTTGGTGGAGGCTGTCATGGTGTGGATAGATATTTGTCAAAACTCATCAAATTATGCACTTTAAATACAGAGTAAGGCAAAAGTAGGCTTACAGTTGTGAGTACATGAAATAGACTTTATTGTTATATTATTAATTATTATATTAGTTTCCACACAAACAACTGTAAACCTACTTTGCCCCACTCTGTATGTGCATTTTATATCATGTTAATTAAATAAAGCTGTAAAAAATGTTGTGAAACATGGTATCTTCTCAGAAATGTATGTGAAGAAGAAAGAGGAGAGGGAATGATAAAAGTCAAACTAAATACGTAGCTGTAAATAGTTGTTTCTTTACCTTTTTAATTACTAAGGGATTCTCACTGGAAGTTTTGAAGCATTCCTGGATTTTTCTACATGGCTCTGAAATGATATTGTGGAAAAATATACTTAGATCAAACTGAAAAAATTTTTCTGTCACATGCCATATACATTAGTTGCTGAAAGAGATGTGCATACATCTGAATTTTAATTAAGATCAACCTGGGCATCTGTTTATAAATATTAGAAAACTTGCAGGTATGACAATAACATAATAAAAGTGTATTTATGTTATAAAACCAGTTTTGTGGCCAGAGGATGATATAAAGAAACACTGCAAGACCTTTCCTGATCTGGATAAACTTTTTAAAAGTGCATATTTCAGTGTCAGACATGTTTTCCTCTGGTTCCTGTCCATATAACTATCACTTTCTCTAGTTACAGAGACTATATGTGTGCTGTTTGCTTTGTAGACAGAAAGTGAAGATGTATGCCAAGTTATAATTACATTCTTTATTTTTTTCTTGTTTCATCAGTCTCTCAACCCCACCCACTTCATTTATCTAAATTCCCCTAAATCCCCCTAAAACCACTTAAATGTTTGCTTAATTTTTCTTTGCATTAAGTTAAAGATATATTCTGTTTAAGTGATGCTATCTTTTATATTGAAGGCATAGTTAATACAGCAATTCTTTTGAAGATGAAAAAAATTTGTGTGTATACCCAGTAGTAACTGAATTCATTACTTAAAGTAGGGGGAACAAAGTTAGGTGTGCAAGTCTGTTAAGAGAACTCTTGTGGGAAACAAACCACTCTAGCTATTCTAAACAAAAATAATACAGATAACTGCTTGTTTCTAATTTCATCGGAAGGGGTGGGACAGTGAACATTGGTTTTAATCCTTCACAAATTATTCCAAGAACACTTTGCAGATGGCCCACCGAGGCAGGCACAGCCTTTATTACAATCAGCAAGAAGGGGAGTCAGGAAGTCATGGCCCCTTCAATTGCTGTCACAACATCCAAGAGGCTAAAGCTTAGGGACTGGATCTCTGCTGCAATCAGAGAGCCATCATATCTGCTGACTTTGCCTTTTTAATACCTATAAATCTAGAATCTGAACACTGAGATATTGTAGCAAAAAAACAAACAAAAAAACCATGTCTCCTGTCATGCTTGACAGTAGACATCAACCAGAAAGATCACCTTAGCCCTGCATCTGCAATATAAATTTTACAGGATGGCAACACCTGATTTCCATCAAAGGACTCCTGCAAATGTAATGTTTAAGTTCCTATGTTTTACATTATAACAAGGAACACTAGGTGGAAGGTGGAACAAGTGGGCTTTGATTCTTCATTGCTAGTGGAAGGGCAGGAATAGGAACTCTTGAATAAAAGATGAAATGAGTCAACAAGCATGAAGACCTTAGAATGGAATCACACGGTAAGCACTCTATTACTGATTCCTCTTATCATCTCTTAATACATATTTTACCATATTATACCAAATAATTTTCATGTGTCTTGAAACTTTTAGTAGTGGCATGCTATCGCATAGGGCAGGAGAAAGAGAATAGAATATAATTTTTACCACTAAGAATTCCTTGTATTTTGCCTTGACCTTTAGATTTGGCCTAACTGTGCTTTTTTGTATTAAGTTAAGGTATATAACATAATGGTCTGGTATATGTGTATATTGCAAAATGATTATCACAATAAATTTAGTTAACATCATCACCTTACTTAGTTACAAATTTTTTCTTATGAAAATTTTAAGATCTAAACTCTTAACTTTCAAATATATAATACAGTACTGTTAACTATAATTGTTATGATGTACTTTTGATTAATTTTGCTTCATTTCAATTCAGTAAACATTAATTAATTTATTGAACTGTTTATGAAAGACCAGGCACTGTGCTGGAAGCTGGGGAGATATTAAGAATAGCAAAAATGCAGAGCCTTGACCTTAAGGACTTGACCATCCAGTGGGGAAGATGTAAGCTTCAATAGTCATGAAATTCTATGACTATTGCATTTCCCCAACTCACTTTTTGTCTGAAGTATTTTCCCTATCAGTGTTGGCTAAAGATTCATTTTTGGCATCTCTTAGCTACTTTTGTGGGAATTATAATTAGACTGTCACCAAATATGTGTTGGACATAATTAGTAATTACAATATTTATTAACGTTGTTTAACTACTAAATTGAGATCACATAGGTGAAAATTTTTTATAATGAATACCTATTTCAAACTGTGAAATTTCATGATAATTTAAAAATCACTGCAGCTCTTTATCAATCATGTAGATTCCACCTCCTCCACTCCCCAGTAGTTTGCAGGAGGTCTCAGGAAATACTTCATCGTTGAGAGGGACTCACCAGAATGAGGCCGAGGGGGATGCACTTTGACACTGTTTGGGGCTGGTGAGACTCCTCTGACTGGGCTCTCCAGGGGTGCCGTACTGGGTGGGTAATTGCATTTGGCAGATGGCATTTCATCCTTCTCTAAGTAGTCAAACTGGCTAACACCCCACAATGTTCCCAATGAGTTCTCATCATCCTTCACAGTACAGATAGGAACATTATTCAAACCTAGGAAGGATAAAGAAGACCAAACGGCCAGATTAGGTGGTTTTCTTTGAGCAATCAGCAATATCCCACCCAACCAGTTGTTAAATGTACGTAAGATGTCAGACTTCAAATTGTATGGACCAGAGGTAGTCTTTGAAAGTCAGTGTAGCAAATTATATTTGCAGTGCACACTTCCTTACAATATTCTGCCATCTTATCATCTTAAGAACCAGGTCCACATCTTTAATCGAGGTCTGAGGGTTAAATGGGATAGACCTGCCTCTATGCTATACAGACCTATTATTTCCCAAGTTTTGATAATGACTACAGAGGGATTATATTAGTGCTCTTCATGAATATCAGATTGAGATTTTTTTTTTTGACAGCATTGAGAATGTCTTAATGTAGAAAGGCATCTTAACAGACATACACTGGCTCTTCTTTTGTACTGGCAGGAAGTGAAAAGCTGTTGGAGCTAGGACTGGGAGGCAGGGTGACAGATTGTGCAGGAAGGAAGGAAGGAAATTTTTCTACAAAAGGACCCCTTTCCTCGTGTCAGAGTTCTGGGTTCATTCCCTTTCCTATAACAGCTATTTGCTTTTGGTTCAAATATTGATTTATAGACAGATTGTCTTTTCAGTACAATGCTATGTCATGTGGAATTGGATGGCTTAGGAAATGGGGACATGCAGGCCATTGCTATATGTTAATCTGTGAATCATGAGAGGTAGTAATGGATGGCTGCCTTGTTTCACAGGAAGCATCCTAATAGTGTCTTTATTTGCCATTCTTCTGAACCTTCCTCTGGCATAATCAATCCACGCTCTTCCTATCTGTCTGCTCAGATGACATCCCAAAGGTCTTTGCTGACAACCCTGTCTAAAATACAGCTCAATCTCGCTGTATCTCCTTATGCTCTTTTATTTTTCCCATACCACTTGTTGCCTGTCATATGTGTTTGCACATTGCTAGGCTGAGCTACCCCAGAATGTAAAACTTCATGAGGCTTGATTTTATCTGCTTCATTTTCTACTCTATTCCGAGCATCTAGAATAGTGTCTAGCACAAAGTAGGTGCTCTATGATTATTTGTTAATTTTATCAAACACAAAGCTTTTATTTAATCTAATGCTTTGAACTTTACTGATAGTAACTGCTTCCAAATAGAAATGAGAATAACATTTTTGAACATAACATCACCTCTTATCAATTTATCTTAAACACCTAGGTTAGTAATTGGCCCAAGTACATAGTGAAAAATTGATTATCAAGTGAAATATATAACACACAGAGACAATGGAAAAAATTTCTTGCTGCCTCCCTTAATTATAAAAGATGTGTGCACATGTGTGTATGTATATATATTCAGATTCCACCTATCCAAAAGTTAGAAAAAAACTGTATAAAAATCTTTGAAGGGTTGAATGGGATGTTATTAAAATGTCTTCAGAGTAAAATAGAACAATATTAAATGATTAATATTTATATAATAGAATAATGATTAAATGGTAAATATTAAATGATTTAAAACTAGTAATGGAAATGCGAAAGTCCATCCAGCAGTGAAGGAGGTTAGCAACAATCTTGGTGTGAGTGTCACTAACTTCCTTAAGCATACAGGTCATTAGGAGGTGGAGTGTTTGGCCCAAGAAAGACCAGTTCTTCCTATAGGAAGTCAAGTTTCTATGCCATAGTGATCATTAAAAAGGGCTCACTTTGTGGGAGAGTGCCAAGTGAGGGTTCAAATCTCACATCCTTGCCTGATTCTCTGATTGATTGCAACCTCAAGTTGTTGAGAAAGTAATTCTTAATTTTTTTTCTCTAAGGTAATTGGCTTAGTTCCTGATAAGTGTCCTTTAGCACTGGGAAGGCTTTAAATTAACATACAAATCAAATGATAAAATAAGAAAAATACATACTATTCATATCCATGGGTTACGTTTAGTAAAACCATTGTGTATGTGTACTTAAAATATATATAATATTGAGCTAATTTGGCAAATTAGCTTTAAAATTACAGATTAAAATCTACATCAGAAAATGACTTTACATTTTAAGTAGAAATGTATGAAATATTAAGTTGATAAATAGTAAATGTTTTAAATAATATATTTGTCTATATTGGTAGGTCTGATTTATTTAACTGACAGGCATTATTTGTAGCTTGGTTAGAATTTGCTTGTTAAAGATATAAAAGACTTAAAAATAAATAAAATATATTTGATGAGTAATTGACATTTAAAGTTTTTAAAGGTATATATAAATGAAGTTTTTAATTGGGACTAAATATTAATCAAAGATTTCCTTGAAGTAATTGTTAAAATTTACTAGATTTTATAAGTAAGATAATAAGTTATAAGTTAAATTTTTAAAGTTAAAATAAAAAGATTTGGAATTGTTAATTTAACATTTAATTTAAAAATAATAACTGCAAATAATCTTTGTGCACAAAGCTCTCCATCAAGAATGTCAAATATTTAATATTAGCATTGTTAGTGCTATAAAAGTATTAGATGCTTATGGCCACCTAAAATTGTGCACTTTGAAATTGAACTCAATCTTTCTGAAAAAGTGTGGTCCTCCAACTAGTCTACTCTAACTAGTAAATGGCACTATAGATCTGGGGCCCTTGTCTAACTCCTCCCACTCCTTTACTTCCCCTTCAGTAGCATTTGATCTTGTCACTTTATCTCCCTATTTTGTTAATTAAGCCACTTCTCTCCGTGGCCACTGTCCCAGCTCCGGTCTAGGCCGCTGGTATCTCCTGCTCTAACTACTCCTTTTACAATTTATAGCTTCCTAACTGCTTTACTTCCTTGCCCTCGTCCAATCCACTCTCCATAGACAACCAGAAATATATTAAAATATAAACTTAACTTTTTTAAATATCCCACCTAAAACCCTTTGGAAGCTTCCCATGCACTTTGGATCACATTGTGCATGTTAATGTAGGCTAAAATGTGCCCGATGATGTGACCTCTGCCTCTTAGGACTCACCTCGTATCAGTACCCTCCCACCCTTCCTTATACATATGTCACACTGGATTTCTCTAAGTTCCTGGAGACCTTTCCTACCTCTGCATTTTCACTCAAACTGTTCCCTCTAGAAAACGCCCCCATAATTTGCTGTTTCTCATTTTTTAGGTATTGGTGTAAATGTCACTTAAAAGAGATATTTCAGGCTCCATGTTCTCAATCTACATTAGATTTCCTTATGGTATAGTCTCATATATCCTATATTTTCTTTCAGAACAATTGTCTTAGGTCACATTCTTGGGAAATAGAAGCTGGGATGGAGATTCATGTGCAGGAAATTTATTGGGGAGTGTTCTTGGGAATAGCATGTATTTATAAGGAGGCCAGGGAAGTGGGATTGGGCAAAAATTGAGCTGCGATGCAGATACAGCAGAGACCTCACTCAGTTCCTCAAGGAGCAATGGGTGGCTCTGGAGAAGTCTCAACTCAAGGCAAGAGGGTCAGGCCTTTCTACCCCCCATTCAACATTCACTGGTCAAACTCCCACTGTGCATGAGAGCTCCCTTCAGCCCGAGAGCAATTCCCAGAGAGGGACTCAGTGTTAGCCATCAGTAGGTGACACACCTGGCAGATGGGAAGATGAATGCCTTGGTTCCGAAGGCATGATCTTGGTAGGAGGTAGGTGCACCACAGCATTGTTGCACCACAGGCAATAATTACTCTAGTGAGTAGTGAGTAATTATTGCAGCTTATGACTAAATATTTATTTTTATTTGATTAGTATAAAATATGTTCCAGTAAAATGTGAGCTTCTTGCAAGGAGGAGTTGTGTTTGTTTTGCTCACTACTATTTCCACTTCCCAAGGAATGGCTGCCCCGTGGAGGTGCTAAATTCTTGTGGAAGGAAAGGAGACAGTTTAAATAATACCCAGATAAAATTGTAGAGCCATTTGCAGATTTCAAACAGAATTTATAGCTACCTCAGCCATCCAGTAGTTGTGTGCCCTTGAGCAAGTGATTTTATTAAAAAATTATTTCCAGCTGAGTTGCACAAAGTGGAGGTGGAATAGGACTCACCTGAGGTTGCGAGATCAGCTAAAAGATGGGCTCAATCTCCAAGAAAGAAGGTACAAGGGGGGTGGGCCAGGGCAGAGAGAAGAGCAGAGAAAATGAAGACTGAACACTGGGGTACAGCAAGTGGAAAGAGCAGATGAGAACAGTTAGAGGGTTGTGAGGTAATAAACAGGATTCAAGGAGAATGGCTGGCTGAGGGACCAGCAGAGACAAATTCCTAAAGGAGATTAGGAAAATGAAGGCCATGGGGAAGCAAACAGATGTTAAAATAAAGAGGTCATAAATTCCTGAGCTATCTATTGTGTTGGCAAAGAGGGCAGGGTTTCTCGAAACCCACATGAGAAAAACAATGCATTTTATTTTGTTTTATTTTTTAAAACTTTTTATTGTTATTCTATTACAGTCATCTCAGTTTTTCCCCCTTTGCCCTCCTCCACCAGCTATTTACAATAGCCAAGTGCTGGAAACATTGCATTTTAATTGCAACTTTTTTTTTCTATGAAGGCAAATACTACCAAGTATTCAACTAAGCATAAGTTTTTCTCTGATTTCAAATGCTTGAAAGTACTTGATATATCCCTCTCCTATATTTTATTTCATATTCTTCCTTGAATTATTTTATATCTATGATGCAATATAAAACTGCTAGCAAGGGACTGACATTTATGTCTTTCAATCCCCTACAATGTGTATCACAAGGCCTTGCTTACAGTAATATAAGTCACAGAAATATATGTTCAACTAAATAGGAAATTTTCTTTGGAAATCTTTTGAGGATATGCCTCCTAATTCTATAAATCACAGTAACTGGAATTGAAATGAAAAAGAGAAGAGCAGCCAGTTCAGTTTCAAAAAGCAAAATTCAAATGCCTATGAAGCATCTAAGCTTTGCACGTAGGTCAAATACACAATTGAATGTAGGGGTCTAAATTTGAAAAAAGGAGTCTGAGTCTAGAATTCACATTTGAAACTGTTTGCCCTATGGAGGCTATCTGAAACTTGTGAATGGGTGAATTTGACTGGGGTTGCAGTAAACTACAGAGAGAAAATGGCTGAGGCCTGAGCTGTGAAACGCTCTAACATTTACTGCAGAGTCAGCAAAAATAAAAGCTAGGAAGGAAAAACCTCAAAGCTAGGAGAAAAAATTAGGAATAAATGGTGTTACAGAAACTAAATTTTAAAATGCAGAAGGAAAAGAGGGGAAGAGGGAAGGATAGAGGGAAAGGTGGGAGTTGAAGGAAGTTAGGAAGGAAGAGCAGGAGGGAAGAAGAGAGAAAGAGTGGGTAAAATACATGTTTCTCCAGGGCTGGTATTTAGCATGTACATACTAGCATGGCTGTGCAGCTTGTTAAAATATTGAAATACTTTCATACCATTCGGCCATTTCTACCCTGAGCCCCCTGAGTGGCCCCTTTGGCACCACTCCAGGCCCCTTTCCTAACAAGCAAGGCTTCCAAGCATGAGTGCCCAGCACAGAGGGTGCCTGCCTGCCTCTGCTTTGGCCCAGGGCTGGCATCTGGCCTCAGTAGTCAATGCCTGTGCCTCAGCAGTAGTTAAACACTGAATAGCTGCCCGTGTTTACCTACCAGAACCCTCAGGTAGCCCAGGTGTGGGGAAAAGACACACATTCTAGGACCTTGAGTGGTCTTACCTTTGATGTGGCAGACCCTTCTGGGATGAGGGGTGTGCCTGACTAGAAAACAACTTCCTATTCTAGCCATGCTGTGGCTGCTTTTGCTCTCAAACTGAGAAGCAGACATTGGGGATTTGAGGCTCATGTTCGTTGAGTGTTGGTTTCCCCTTCTCCACTGTTGTTGCCACACAATGCCTTGGTGTCTACCTTCTTAACCTTGCATCCACTTCCAGAGCTGCTCATACCCTGAAATCACAGAATGACAATCATTCTGACAAGGGGTTCTCAACATTTTCTTACATGGCAAACATTTCTCCACCTTCTTTGCTTGCACTGAATTATTCCTGCTGTCAAGGCAATGTAAGGCTAATTTACTTTCAGACCAAATTTTTGTAAACATTTAAGTTCATCTATACATGAGAGGAACAGAAAATTTTTCCCTTGGAAATATCAAAACATTTGTGAGAAATTTACATACATTCTATATTTAATTGCACTTAAGGTCACTTTGTTGGCTTTCCAACATAAAATATGTAACATGGTTATTATCAATTTTGATATAGTAAATTAAAATGATAGCTTTAAAATACAATACCCATGAATATGCTTTACATTAAATTAACATTAAATAAGGACCTTTCCTTTTTTACTTAATGAAATCAGCATCTTAAATTTGTGTCTTCTTCTGAGGAGATGGTAAAATCTGAAGAAGAAAAAATCCAATAGCAAAATAGTGATAGTATGAATGATAAACTGGAGAACCTTTGATATATTGTTATTTGCAATATTCAGTAATATTTAATGATATTCCTTCCCTCAGTCAGTCAGCAATCATTTATTAGACACTTACAGAGTCATAGTCCTAAGGGATAAAAGATAAAGGTATGGCTCTTGGGGAATTCACAATCATTTGGGAAAGAAAATTTCTGGATTAGGAATATAGGAGTTAATTTAAACTTTCTTGAAGATGGTATTCGGGCCTTGAAATTTAAGAAGGATATTTTTCTAGTTTTATTTTATATTTCCTATCTTATATAGAAATCTTATTTATCACAGCAGTATTAGGAAATATACATTTTATTTCTAACCATAGCAGAGATTTTTTCTGGTCAGAATAATTTGCAGTGTCAAAATATTTCCATATTCTAAAAATTGATTTCAAGAATTTCTTGGGGCAGATATTTTTAGTTCATTATCTTTTTAGACTAGAGAAATCTATATATTCAAGTTTTTCATGGTATATACTTGGAAGGTATGGCATAGTAATTACCAACTCTGTTGCCATAAAACATTTGATTTTCACAAATTTCAAAATTATTCTAGGCTGAATAAAATATATTTCAATATTTTAAATTCATAAAATATTATTATCTAATAATAAAAATATGTTTTCTTATTGTTACTTATGAGTAATAAAAAGGTAGTTCTAACATTATTCTGAGAATCAGACCTTAGACTTACTTATTCTTCTTTCTGAGATCTTTTATACAATCATATCAGTAAATTCATATTTTATCTGTATTGGGAGAAAATGGTGCAGTAGGCAGCTTGGACAGTTGAAAGGATGATGAACTGGAATTGAAAACTGGGATTTATGGTCCTAGCTTTGTTATTAATGAGCAAAATGACCATAGACGAATTGGTTTATTTCCTAGATTTTGGCTTGCTGAAATGAAACCTATTATGACATCATTATATGTCTGCTAGACTATTTAGATATTTTACCATGTGTTGTCTTTCCCACATCAATTCTCTTAGGTTAATTTGAGAGATAGTGATGTACTTTTGTTTGTTGACCTTCTGGTATAGAAGGTCAACAAACAAGCAATGCAGAGAATTATTTTTTCTTCTTTTATCAAAACTAGTATAGTCTGAAATTCATCTTGCTCTTATATTCTAAAGGTATATAGTGCTTACTGTTGGATTTTAGAAAATTTAATAAGCTGATGTTATGGTTTTATTGTTTATATTAAAATTCAAAATAACATCAAAGGAATAAAGGCATTATATAAATATTTTATCCTCATATATTATTTAAAATTATACAAAATCCAAAATATATGTTATGTACTATTGAAAGTCTTATTTAAACTTAAATTTTCACAAGTGAAGTAAGTGAATAACTCAGGACAAAGTTGTATTTTGATTTGTTCTAGCAAGTGACCTAATGATAATAAAATAAAACTACTTCAAACCTGAGGAAAAGCAAAACTGTGTTTTGCTCTGTGAAAGATACTGTTAAAAGAATGAAAATTAGGCCACGGACTAGGAGAAAACATTTGCAAAGCACATACCTGATAAAGGACTTGTATCCAAAATATATAAAGAACACTTAAAACTCAACAGTAAGAAAACAAAAAGCCCAGTTAAAAACTGGGCAAAAGATATGAATAAACACCTCATCAAAAAAGATCATAACATGGCAAACATACGTATAAAAAGATATTCACCATCATTTGTCATTGGGGAATACAAAATTAAAAAAACAATGAGTTACCATTATACACCTATCAGAATAGTTAAAATCCAAATCGCTGACAACACCGAATGCTGACAAGAATGTGGAGCATCAGGGACACTCATTCATTGTTAGGGGGAATGCAAAATGGTACAGCCACTTTGGGAGACATTGGCAGTGTTTTTACCAAGTAGGTGAACATAGTTTTGCCACATGATCCAAGAATTGTGCTCCTCAATGTCTACTCAAGGTTGTTGAAAACTTATGTCCACACAAAAATCAACACATGAATATTCATTTATAATTGCTAAAATTGAAAGCAACCAAGGTGTCCTTCAATAGTGAGTGGATAAACTGTGAAACATCCATACAATGGAATACTATTAAGTGCTAGGAAGAACTCAGTTATCAAACCATGAAAAGACATGGAGAAAACTTAAATGCATATTGCTAAGTGAAAGAAGCCAATTTGAAAAGGCTACATACAGTATAATTTCAACTATGTGACATTTTGGAAAAAGCAAAACAATAAAAAGAATAAAAAGATGAGTGGCTTCCAGGAGTTCCAAAGGGAAATGGGGGAATAATAAATAGTGGAATGTAGGAGATTTTTAGGGCTATGAAGCTAACCTATACTATATTGATCTATACTGTAATAGTAGATACAGGGCATTATGCATTTATTGAAATCTATAGGAAAAAAACAGTAAACTCTAATGTAAACTATGGACTTTAGTTAACAATAATATGAATATTGGTTCAGCAATTGTACCAAATGTAACACACTAATGCAAATGTTAATAATAGGTGAAGCCCTGGACAGTGTAGCTCAGTTGGTTGGTCCTCATCACACAAAGCAAAAGGTTGTTGGTTTGATTCTGGGTCAGGACACAGGCCTGGGTTGCGGGCTTTGTCCCTGGTTGGAGTGCATTCAAGAGGCAACTGATCAATATTTCTTTCTCACGTAGATGTTTCTTTCCCTCTCTTTCTCCCCACCTTCCCCCCTTTCTAAATAAAAAAATAAAATCTTTAAAAAATAATAGGAGAAACTGGGCAGGGGTATATATATATATGAAACTCCCTATACTATCTGATCAATTTTTCTGTAAGCTTAAAAGCTACTCTAAAAAAATTAGCCTATTGATTTTTTAAAATGTACCTTCACAGCCTGAAGAAAAGCAAAACTATTTTGGTTACTATAAATAATGACTACATCTTTTCTTTTTCACCTGTTGTCTTACTGATTTCAACACTTTAATTGACTGATAATTATTGTCCAGTGATTTTTATGGATATCTTTACAAATTTCATAGATTGCTTTGGAATGATATTTCTCTATTAAGATTTCTCTTTATAACAAGCATTAATTTTAGGCTACATTTTTAATTTTTATTTTTTTATTGTTGTTCTATACAGTTGTCCCAATTTTTTCCCTATTGCTGTCCCTTATGTCACGCTCCCCAGCTCCCACAGTCAATCCCCACCCTGTTGTCCATGTTTGTGGGTCTTTTATACATATTCCTTGACTAGACTAGTTCCTTTCTTTACCCTGTTATCCCCCTCTCACCTCCCCTCTGGTCACTGTCAGTTTGTTCCTTGTTTCCATGCCTCTGGTTCTATTTTGCTAATTTGTTTTGTTCATTATGTTCTACTTATAGGTGAGATCAGATGGTTTTCGCCTTTCACCACCTGGCCTATTTCTTACCATAATGCTCTCCAGTTCCGTCCGTGCTTTCATGAAGGGTAGGAGAGACAAGCTCAGAAGAAAATAACAAATTACTTATTTTCATACAAAAGGGTACATTTTTTTCCCAAAAGACAAGAGAAATATGAAAAGAACATATTAAAATAATTAATAAAAATAAAGAATAGAAGTGGATACCAAGAAATAAATTATCTATTAATTGACAAATATTATCTTTATTGGCAAATCAGAAATCTTATTTATTTTGTTATGAAATGAGTAACATTTTTTCTAAACCAATATTACAGAAATCCATCAATGCAAAAGTGGTCAATGTATATCATGAATGGATTCTACAGACTTAATTAATTATAGTTATTTCTACTAATGTGCCATGGATTATTTATGATGGCCCAAATACAGTTTTGTGATAAATAATGGGTATATTTTTAAAAAAACACAAAAGGAAAACAAAAAACACACATTGTTTCCAGTATTTTAGCTTAATAGGTATTTGCTATATAATATGGAGCAACAGTTCTCAGCCTATTTTCCCCACCATGATAAACATAACAGATGATGTTCACATGAAAGGTAGATTCTCATAACATGTTCATATGTTAAAGAATGCGTCCCAAAATTGTGGAGAAGCAAATACTAAAAAAAAAAAAAAAAAAAAAATTCTATCACCAAAATGATGGTGTGTCAATAACTGTTGCTCAGAAGAGCTGTATAAACAGATTCTAACTCCAATCTTTCCAATCAGGTAAGCACATGGCATTGCAACTAATGCAAGGGATGCTGTTAGAGAGTTACCCTTCTTTGTGTTAATAATTCCTTTTAAATACTAAGCAATCTGCAAACATGAATATTTTGGTTATTATTGGTAAATATCTAGAGTCTCAGCTTACTACCTGTGTGTTGCAAAACCTAAGCTGGGACCTTCTGATTTTGAAGATACACCCAAAAGATTCACTGGGTGAAAGTAGCTGAGTTCCATTTATAACTCTATTTTAATGGTGATGTTAGCACCCTCTGCTTTTACTTTGAAGAGGAAAAGAAAACCCTGTGTAGAGGCAGCTCTGTAGGAAGATCTAATTAAAATTACCATTCACCATTCAGCAAATTATGTAAGTACTTCTGGGAGCAATATTTTCTTTCCAACAGCCTCTTGAATTTAAGTAAATCTTGAATTGAATAAATATTACTATATTTAGTAGTAAATTATTGAATTTCATTTAGACTATAAAATCCTCAAAAAGGTTTTCAAAGCATTATTAATCCTTCCAGTCCTAACTCTAGCCATTGTTACTTAAAAAATACCACACAAATCTGCATTAAATATTAATATTTTAGGTTCAAAATAGCATATATATAAAATTTATGCTTACAAAAGGAGAATATTATATCTGATCAATGAACAGCTGAAAGTTACTATGAACCCCTAGGGATGTAAAAATCATTATTTAGGTGATTAAGGCTGAGCCATTTTGCACTTACTTGCAGGTCCCCTAGCCTAGAATGCACGCCAGCGAGCTCTGCCGTGGCCCCCCTGCCCCCTGCACTGCAGTCATTGCTCAGTCTAAATGAGACTTTCCCACAAGCCTGCCTCACTCTTCTCAACAGTGGTTCCCACCATCATCCCAGCTTCAGTCACTCTCTATCCTGACCCTCCGTAAGTTGTCTTCATTGTGTGTCACTCCCTGACAGTTTTTTACATTTCTTTATTTTCTGCTTCTCTCAGTGTGATGATGAAGCAAGCAATGATCTAGTCCAATTTTCCACCTCTGTATTACCAGTGCCTATCAGTAGTATGTGCTCAATAGGCACTTATTAAATGAAGTTAAATGTTTTCTACAGAATAAATGTCTTTATCTCACAAACTTAGCATATTTTATTTGTATGATCTCAAAAATAGGTGGTTTACTTTAAAAACAATATGTCCTTTCCTCAAAGCAAACTTATTTGGCTTTTACATAGTCTTGAAAAGAACATGAACTTGAAGTTCATTAACTAAATCATACCTAAAATTTTCTGAGGATTACTTTTAAATGATGAATTTAAAATTGTACCTGAGGACAGTTTTGAAGAAGGTGATCTTGTCAACAGGAACTCAAGGCTGTTGATACCCTCCAAGCCTCATAATGGATCTACACTGATTTGCCCTTAATTTTCTTAAACGTTTGCACTTGAGCTGGGACTTTTAACTGGCGAAAACAGCCTAATCTCTAATGCTTCCAAAAGAATGTAGCTATCTCCCTCTACTCTAGTTTCTCCTACTCTTGTTCCAAGGAGCCTACCTGGCTCCCTGGTTGTTAAGCTACACTCTGCATAGCTTAGCAACATGGTAACATTCCTTCAAGAAATCTGAGTTCCAGAACCTCTGCATTTGCCATTCTTCTCAGAGCTCCATTTACCCACAGCTTGACAAAACCATGAGGCAGCAGTGACTTTAGTTTCTGATGTATAACAGAGTTGAATAAAATGCAAGAGAAAGAGAAAAAAGAAGAAGAAAATAATTTTAATTGTATTGATAATTGTCCTCACAATTCTGCTTAAAGAACACATACCATGCAGATGTACTCAGACTTAGCTCATCCAAACCTATGGCAAGAAAGTATGAATGATTTTAAAGATGTCCCAGACATCCTGCTCTAGTGGTCAGGATATCCATGCTAACGAATTGTTCAACAGGCTTGAAAAAAACTGAAACATTAATTAAAAGTCGTAAACATTAAGCAATACAGTTAAAGTCATAACTTTGTGAAAAGTGAAGATGGAATCATACCCAGTAATTTCATATATGCACACACACACACATAGTACACCTACATATGTTGCTGTCAGCTATCAGGATTATATAGTTTTCTTTTCAGACCTCACGTGATTTTTAATTTCTGAGTTAGTCTCTGAAAGCAATGTAGTAAGAGACTTATTTCTCCCTCACATGATAGAGTTCAACAATCCAGGGCTGGTATGGAAGCGCTATGGTTTCTCTGTGCACCTAGGGTCCTCCCATTTTTTAGTTCCATTCCTCTTAATATGTGGTTTCCCTCCTTAAAGTTACTTCTTGCCTGAGATGGTTCTCGAAGTTCTAGTCATCCTAGTGGATGCTGTATTTCCAGACATCAAATCTATAGTCCAGGCAGAAAACAAGAGGAAATGGAGGTAAGGCAAACAAGGGTACATGCTAGCAGTGTGGTTCCTACGTATGTGCTTCCTCCATAAAACCATTTCCAGGAGTCCCAGACAATAATATAGATGCCTTGATCACTTCTAGTAGAAGGGAGGATAGAAAATGTAGCTTGTCATGGTGGAGAGTGAGGGGGTGGCATTGTTACTAACCAAAGAGGGAGAAAATATATATTGGGTTATGAATAGAATCTCTACCACAGATCCCAGTGTTGGTACCTAACCCCTGTGTAAGAGGTATCTACACTCTATGTGGTTGTAACTTTCCTTAGAGAGGGCTGAAGCCCGTATAGGGAGACACCCCTGGCCATGTAACTATGGCTTTACTATATTTACTGTATGAAGACCTGTGGGGACCTTTCTAATCTCATTACTAGATAAAAAAAAACGATATAACTAGTTTGTTTGGGCAGAGTTTGCAGTAATTCTGTCAGAGCCAAGATGCAGAAGGTTGCTCTGCTGCGTGCTCAGGGCAGCATGCATATCCTTGTTGCCTTGGTAATAGACAGACTATGAGCCCAAGACACTCAGTTGTTTTCAGCAAAGATAGAATATAGATTGAGAGATTTCTTAGAATATGTGCATAAGTTTACAAATGGTGATTAGTGACTTTTAAAACATTGTGGTAATTTTAAGCCGGATACTCCATAGGTTGTTCATCATCCAGACATTTTGAGTATGGACTGAACTGTGCCCTCCAAAATTCATATGTTGAAGCATGAACCCCCAACATGACAGACTGTACTTGGAGATAGGAGCTTTAAGGAGGTAATTCAGGTTACAACAGGTCATAAAGATGGGTCCTAATCTGATAGAACGGGTGTCCTCATAAGAAGAGGAAGAGATACCAGAGTGAGTTCTCTCTCTCCTCCTCCTCTTCCTCCTCTTCCTCCTCTTCCTTCATGCACAAGCAGAAGGAAGGCCCTGTGAACCTAGAGGTTATTATGCTAAGTGAAATGTCAGTCAGAGAAAGACAAAAATACCACATGATTTCACTTATATGTGGAATTTAAAGAACAATATAAATGAACAAAACAAAATAGAAACAGACTCATAGACACAGAGAACAGACTTACAGTTGCCAGAAGGGAGGGTACTGGAGGCCAAATGAGAAAAGTGAAGGGATTGAGAAGTACAAATTGGAAGTTTCAAAATAGTCATGGGGATGTAAAGTACAGCATAGGAAATACAGTCAATAATATTGTAATCACTATGTATGGAGCCCATTGGGTACTGGAAATATCTGGGAGAACACTTTGTAAAGTATGGCATTGGATAACTGATATGCTGTACACCTGAAATTAATACAAAATAATATTGAATGTAAACTGTAGTTTAAAAAATTCCTTTAATTAAAAAGTAAAAAGAAGAAAGGCCTTGTGGGGATGCAGCAAGAAGGTATCCACTACTAGTCAAGAACCAGTCTGATCTTGGACTTCCAGCCTCCAAAATTGTGAAAAAAATTTTGTTTTTTAAGCTACCCAGCCAGTCTTTGGCATTCCGTTATAGCAGCCTGAGCAGATGAATACAAGTGTAAATATTCAGGACGCTAATTAGGTCCATTTTCTCCATGTTATTAAGTGGTGTGCCCAGATCTTGGAGCTGTGAACTTATTACGTCTACTCATTATCATCATCCTTTTGTATTTACTGTAAAAATGTCACTGGTGTCTAATTAACATATAATAAGGCAAATTAAATGATTTATGGAAGAGGTGCCTCTTGCAATTACATTTCGGCCAAGCAGGACATGGTGGGTGGTCTCTTAGCCCTAGATGTTTCTCTTCTTTTTGTCATTGTGTTGAATCTGAGCTCTTTAGCTCAGCATTATGTTTATAAAATTCATTCATGTTGCCCTTGCTGGTGTGGTTCAGTGGATTGAGTGCCAGCCTGCAAACCAAAGGGTCACTGGTTCGATTCTCAGTCAGGGCACATGCCTCACTTGAGGGCCAGGCCTGCGGCAGAGGGTGCAAGAGGCAACCACCCATTGATGTTTCTCTCCCTTTGTTCCTCCATTCCCCCTCTCTCAAAAATAAATAAACAAAATCTTTAAAAATAAATAAATTTTAGAGAGTTTGGTTGGTGATTAGTGGTATTGAGTTGTGAAGTTAAATTTTTATTTATTTATCTGAGGTAGAATTTGTATACAATAAAATTAATCTTTTTAAAGGAATACAGTTCAACGAGTTTTGACAAATGTATGCATGTACAGTCACATAACCAACACCAAAATCAAGATATAGAATATGTCCAACACTAGAAAACTTTTCTCACAGCTCTTCACTGTAAGTCTCCTTCTCCCATCCCAGTAGCCTTGCAAACATTAATGTATTTTCTGTTCCTATAATTTTACATTTTTTAGAATATTATACAAATGGCATGTAGCTTTTGGATCTGGCTTCTTTTACTTAGCACAATATTCTGGAGATTCATCTATGTTGCTATTTGTATTGTAGTTCTCTCTCTTTTATCGATGAGTAGTGTTTTATTGTTGGGATGTACTATAACTTGTTTATCCATATACCAGCTGATAATTGCTTCCAATTTTTATTATTATGAAGAAAACTGCTATGAACATTTGTGTACTGGTCTGTGTGGAAGGATGTTTTCATATCTCTGAATAGCAACCTACTAGTAAAATTGCCATAACCAACTTACATCTTATCTGCCCTTTGGAATATAAATGACAAAAGAAGTGTATCTGGGCACTTAACTATTTCCTGAGTGCTTACTATTGCTAATGACTGACCTAAGTACTTCCCATGCATACATTGTTTAATATATTAGCAATATACAAGACCTCTGCAACCCAGGAAGATTTAGGGGGTTATATAAGAGGTCACACAGACTGTGTCAGGGTTGGCATCCTATCTCAGTTTTATTGAACTAACACTCATATTCACAGACCCTTATCTAGGTAGAGAGTCAATATTGCTCAGATTGCTAAAGATCGGTTCAGAGCCTCAGCCAAAATCAATGATGGATGTGAAAGTGCTGTGCAAATGGTAGGGCAATACGCAAAGTTAGGTGTTAATATGATGTGCTGAAATTGATTAGAGGCTGCAGATGTTACAGTTCAACACACTTGGCTACAGCCTGGAATTAGAGCTGCTTTAGAAGCACAAGTAGTGGGTAAGAGCATGGATTTTGTAGCCAAACTTGAATTTGAATCCTAGATCTAACTTGTACCCAGAGGTTTGGTCTTATAAAATTATCTAATCTCTCTTTGGGCTAGATCTGCACTAGATAAAAATAACTTACTATCTCTTGGCCTATATTAAGATTCATTCCTTGTTACCAATGTTATCTACCAATTGTTCATTTACCAGGTTTTCCTTACTGAAAAGATGTAAAAAAACAAAATTAGAATTGAGTAATTTTACTTTCTGTATCTGCTCTCTTCCTTTATTTTGTGTGAGACATAGCATCAACATATTAAATGTCTGCTTGTTTGCCCTTAGCTATTTTATTTTATTTTCAAATAAGCCTCAAATTATTATTCTCCCCTTTAACTTTGAGACACAGTTCTTAAAGGTCCCAAGACTCACTATAGAGTTCACCTCATTTATTGTTCTATTCTCTGATAAGGCTGTTTTACAACAAGTGTTGGTGGAAATGCAGAATGGTGCAGCCACTGTGGAAAGCAGTATGGAGGTTACCTCAAAAAATTAA
The DNA here is from genome assembly GCA_004027475.1 of Anoura caudifer. Taxonomy (NCBI): domain Eukaryota; kingdom Metazoa; phylum Chordata; class Mammalia; order Chiroptera; family Phyllostomidae; genus Anoura; species Anoura caudifer. The sequence continues at coordinate 94,359 of PVKU01006736.1, forward strand.
AAATGGATCTGCCTATGACCCAGCAATTCCACCTCTGGGAATTTATCCGAAGAAACCTGAAACACTAATTTGAAAGAATATAAGCAACTCTGTGTTCATTGCAGTGTTATCTACAATAGACAGCCCAAGTGTCCATCAGTAGGTGAGTGGATAAAACAGCTATGGGACATTTACACAGTGGAATACTGCTTGGATGTAAAAAAAAAAGAAGAAAATTTTACCCTTTGTGACAGCATGGATGGACCTGGAGAACATTATGCTAAGTGAGATAAGCCAGTCAGAGAAAGACAAATATCATATGATTTCACTCATATGTGGAATCTAATGAACAAACTGAACTAACAAAGCAAAACAGACAGACTCATAGACAGAGAGCCCGACACCTCTGGGAGGGTGTGGCAGGTAGAGGGATTGAGCAAAAAAGAAAAAGGACTCATGGACACAGACAAGAGTGTGGTGATTGCAGCGGGGAGGGCAGTGGATGGAGGTGGAAGAGAGTATAAGGGGGATAAATGGTAATGGAAAAAATACAATTAAATAAAAGGGTCAAGTACACCCACATTGTACCTTATTCTTCCTCACAAAGCTCATTGTGAACTTCACTGGCAGACTTTTAAGTGTATAACATTCCTCCTATCTTAAACTTCTTTTTTAGGATGCATAGCTATAGACTCTATCCTATTATTTTGATCTAAAATGAAGTCAGCCCTTCTAAAGCTCGAACGTAAGTCTGATTGTACCATGATCACTCTTGACCCGTCACTCTCTCCTATCACTGTGTCACCAAATACCACACTTTGCCATGTGCGATGCACATGTTCTTTGCCCAAATTTTTGAGAGAAAAATAAGGATGTGCATTATATGTGGGTAGTACTAATTTCTTACTGCTACATAAAATTTCTTATATCTTGTATCTGTTCTTGTGTTTTGTCATTATTTGCTGCATAAAATTTCTTGTATCATAATATGGTAAAAATAAATGCTTAAATTGCTTTATAATGCAAAACTAAGTGTCTAAATATATATATATTTATAATATATTTATATATATTTATTATATATATATTGAATTAAAAAAAGTAAAACAAAAGAATTTTTTCCTGAATGTTTGGGCCAAAAACATGGGTCTGCATTATACACAGCAAAATATAGTAACTTGTCCTCTTTAGCCAGAGATAAGTCAAAAGAAATAATTCTCTTCGTTGCTCTCTGAAACAGTTGGAAAATGCAACTGTTGTCAAAGTAAAAGCAAAAAGAGACCTTTCAGTCTATATTCAGGGCACCTAGTTTTCAGCGCTGCCCTTCATAATGTGGACCTTATCTCTACGGTTTCTCTTGCTCTTTGACTCTTTGTCCAAGTTCTCTTCTCTGCTTTTGAACCCAAACACTGAAGTTTTTAGAGGTGTAGAACATTTATTCCATTTGTAAGTAATTTTCTAATGAAAAGGGATCATTTTAATGGAGGAATTCTAATGACAAGAGATTATTTTAATTGGGGGGTGGAGATTGCCAGAGCTGGCTAAGAAAGAGCAAATCTGACCCCTATCTAAATCTGTTTTTTAGGGGAAAGCTTCTCTCTTTCCTCTGCCTTTAACATCTCTGCCCTGGAATCCTGCAGAAAGAATTATGGCACATGCGTGATGCTGGGAACAGCTCCCTTTGGCACATGTTTCATTTCATCCAGTGTTGCTCTTTAATGGACAAAAAAGAGAAGGCTTTTTGTTTGGAGGTAAGGAAATAAGGAGACAATACTGTTCGGTGCAAACATGGATCTATCCCTACATAATTAATGTCTCTCCAAAAAGCAGTTGGTAGTTCTACCTCACAAAAAGTAAAAAAAAAAAAAAAAAAAAAAAAAAAAAAAAAAAAAAAAAAAAAAAAAAAAAAAAAAAAATAGAACACAGTGAAAAGTGCAGGAGAGGTTTTAGTGGCTGAGTTCCCACAGCTTCACCCCAGCCTGAACTCCAAGTTTGGAGAATTCCTGATCAACTCTCTTCTCTGTGACATGTCAATACAGTGGATTCAACAACCCTCCCAAAAAATTGATTAGACGGCACCCCCCCCTAAAAATAAGTGAAGAGAAATAACTGATCAGCAGTCCAAGGAGGAACATAAAATCATTTTTGCATGTCTTAAACATCAAAGGGAAAAGAAAAAAAAAGGTAAATTTTCACACATACTTTCTAAATCTCTTCTAGTCAGAGGGACTAAAGCTTATCACTTTCTTCCAGCCTTCAAAATTTTATAACCAATTTCCTGTAGGCAGGGCACCAAACGACATGTAACACAGACAGACATAGCACTTTCCTACCAATGGAAGCAATAACCACCCCCAAAATAACAGGCATATTACATATGATCTATGATCATATAACATGGAAAAAGGTCTGTAAGAAAAGTCTCCAAAATGTTAAGTGTTTTTTCTGCATATAGGAAGAACAAGTGATCTTGATCTTTTTTTTCTTCTAGTATTTATTTTCTAAATTTTCCTCAGGGAGTATATTAGTTTTAGTAATTTCATTTTTCATATTTAATAGCATAAACCACTTTTTCTTTCTCAATTTATACTGTTTTTATTCATTTTTATCTGTAATGGTAATATAAGAATGCATTTTAATTGTAAAACATTCCAAAAAATGGATACTAACGATATAGAAGCTACAGAGGTGTACTGTCCACTGTAGTAGCCACTAGCCACAGATGGCTATTGAACACTTCAAACAGTCCATAATAAGATGTGCTGGAAGTACAATGTGAAATAGATGATTAATATTGTTTTTCATCTCAATTACATGTTGCAATAATATGTTTTATATAACTGGTTTGCTCAAACATGTATTAAAATTAATTTTACTAGTTCCCTTTTACTTTTCTTCATACAGACACTAGACAATTAAAGATTGCATGTTGTATAAGGGTTGCATTTTTCTAAGTATATTTTACTGATTATGCTATTACAGTTGTCTCAATTTTTTTCTCCCCTTTATACATCTCTGCCCTCCAGCAATCCCCCCCTTAATTCATGTCCATGGGTTGTAGGTATAAGTTCTTTGACTTCTCTGTTTCCTACACCATTCTTTACCTTTCCCCATCTATTTAATGCCTTCCAATTATGCTTCTTACTCCAAGTACCTTTCCCCCTATTCTTCTCCTCCCCCTTCCCACAGAAAACCATCCATGTAATCTCCATTTCTCTGGCTCTGTTCCTGTTCTAGTTGTTTGCTTATTTTTTGTTTTTTAGGTTCAGCTGTTGATAGTTATGACTTTGTTGTCATTTTACTGTTCATAGTTTTTTATCTTCTTCTATTTCTTAGATAAGATCCTTTAAAATTTCATATAATAAGGGGTTGGTGATGATGAACTCCTTTACCTGAGCTTATCTGGGAAGCATTTTATCTGCCCTTCCATCTAAATGATAGCTTTGCTGGATAGAATAATCTTGGATGTAGGTCCTTGACTTTCATGACTTCAAATACTTCTTTCAAGCCCCTTCCTGGCTGCAAGGTTTCTTTTGAGAAATAAGCTGATAGTCTTATGGGAATTCCTTTGTAGGTAACTCTCTCCTTTCCTCTTGTTACTTTTAAGATTCTCTTTTTATCTTTAATCTTGGGTAACTTAATGATGATGTGCCCTGGTATGTTCATCCCTGGGTCTGATTTCTTTGGGACTCTCTGGAAGTCTATTTCCTTTGCCAGATTGAGGAAGTTTTCCTTCATTATTTGTTCAAATAAGTTTTCAATTTCTTGCTCTTGTTCTTTTCCTTCTGGCACCCCTATGAAACATCCTCTATTTAGTAAGAAATAGAGGAAACATCCTCTCTGCTCCACTGCCTATCTCTAACCCTCCTACCGGTCCGAGTGAATGTTTCTTTAACTTCTTGGTTGTTGGAGTTCCATGCAGCTTCGTTTTCTGGCAGTTCTGGTTGTTTATTGTTTTTAAATTGGTTGTTATCCTCCTTTTGGTTGTGCAAGGAAGCAAAGTGTTTCTACCTATGCCTCCATCTTGCACAAACAAAATGTTACATATGTGACTCCCATTATGGACAGCACTCTTC